>PVJS01000442.1:89669-130732 GCA_004027185.1 Glis glis | reverse complement strand
ACTTCTTTCTTGCCCTCCCCTTTCCCTTGTACCACTTCCCTTGTTCCGCTGAGGGTTCTTCATTATCAACTGGAGTCCCTTGTGTGAGCCTACTGCTCCTTAGGTTGCACATATTAATGAAAACATATGTCCCTTCTTTTTTTGTGATTGACTGATCTCGCTTAACATAATGTTCTCCAGATCCTTCCACTTTCTTGCAAATGATGTTATTTTGTTCTTCTTTATTGCTGAGTAGAATTCCATTGTGTGTATTTCTCACAATTTTGTAATCCACTCATCTGTTGATGGACACCTGGGTTGGTTCCATGATTTGGCCACTGTGAATTGTGCTGCTATGAACATGGGTATGCATATATTACTGTAGTTTTCTGGTTTCAATCCCTTTGGTATGATACCCAGTAATGGTATAGCCGGATCATATGGTGGCTCCATTCCCAGTTTTCTGAGGAATCTCCACACTGATCTCCATCGTGGTTGAACTACTTTGCAATCCCACCAACAGTGTAGAAGAGTCCCGATTTCCCCATATCCTCCCCAACATTTGTTGTTGTTTGACTTCTTAATGATTGCCATTCTAATTGGGGTTAGATGAAATCTTGGATAAGCAGAATAAATATTATCAATATGGCCATTCTTCCAAAAATGATCTATAGAATCAATGCAATCCCTATCAAAATACCAACATCATTTTTCACAGATCTAGAAAAATCAGTCATTAATTTTATATGGAGAAACAAAAGACCCAGAATAGCCAAAGCAATTTTCAGGAATAAGAATCTTGCAGGAGGCATAACAATTCCTGATTTCAAATTGTACTACAGAGCTATAGTAATAAAAACAGCATGGTATTGGCACAAAAACAGACATATAGACCAGTGGGACAGAATAGAAGATACAGAAATAAGTTCACAAACTTATAGTCAATTGATTTTTGACAAAGGTGCTAAACACATACGTTGGAGAAAGGACAATCTTTTCAACAAATGGTGCTGGGAAAACTGGTTATCTACCTATAGAAAAATGGGACTAAATCCTTACCTTTCACTCTGCACAGGAGTCAATCGAGATGGATTAAAGACCTGGAAGTTAGACCAGAGTCTGTGAAATTATTAGAAGAAAGTATAGGTTTAACAGTCCAACATATAGGCACAGGTAGAAACTTCCTCAATAAGACTCCAAAGCACAGGAAATTAAAACAAGAATTAATAAGTGGGATAGCATTAAACTACAAAGTTTCTGCTCATCATAGGAAACCATGAAGAGCCTAAAGAGAAAGCCTACAGAATGGGAGAAGATATTTGCAAGCTATTCCTCTGACAGAGGTCTAATATCTAGGATATACAAAGAACTTAAAAGGCTTTACACTAAGAAAATAAATAATCCGATCAAAAAGTGGGCAATTGAAATGAATAGACACTTCACGAAAGAAGAGATACAAATGGCCAGCCGGGCGTGGTGGTGCACGCTTGTAATCCCAGTACTTTGGGAGACAGAGACTGGAGGATCCGGGTTCGTGGCCAGCCTTCGCTCTCTCTCTCTCTCTCTCTCTCTCTCTCTACCTAGTAAGGCCCTCCACAACTTCGTGAGACCCGGTCTCAAAATAAAGTATAAAAAAATAGGGCCGGGGGTGTAGCGCAGAGGTAGAACGCTGCTGGGTTCAATCCCTGGTACCACAAAACAACAACAACAACAAGAAAAACAAATGGCCAATAGATACATGAAAAAATGCTCAACATCATTAGCAATCAGGGAGATGCAAACCAAAACTGCTCTAAGATCTCATCTAACCCCAATTAGAATGGCAATCATTAAGAAGTTGCCAATCATTTATGCTGTTAGAAGCCAGAGTATAGAAACTTCACTTTTTATACAGAAAATTAAATAGAAACTTCAGAAGGCCACATTAAGAAGTGGGTATGAATTAGCTCTAAGAATAAGGTTAACTTTGATCTCTCCAAAAAAGATCATAAAAAGAGTCAAAGAAGAATCACATTAATCAGCAAGTTATATACCTGTCTTCCAGAAAAGGTTCAGCATACTATAAAGATATACAACAAAATCCTACACTCAATAAGATAATGTTCACAATGTCTAGTATCCAATTAAAAATTACTAAACATAAGCTGAAGCAGGAACATGTCACCAATAACTAGGGAGAAGAAAATTAGTAAATAGTAACAGAAGAATGATAGAATTATCAGCCAAGGACATTACTGTAGGCCTAGTAAATACACTTTATATATTCAATTATTCGAAAGGTAACATGAACATGAGAACAGAAATGAAATATACTAAAGATAAACAGATGGGACACCTAGAGATGAAAACTATAATATATGAAATGAAAACCAGACTATATATCTGAAACAAAACAATAAGCATTAGTATTTGAAGAGATAATAACTGAAAATATACGAAACTTATTTTTAAAATCAAAAGTCCAAAAAACTATGAGTAAAATCCAAACAGAAAAAAATAATGAAAACTCAATCAAGATGTGCAATAATTAAATGTTTGAAAAACATTGATAAAAATATCAAACATACACAGAGGAAAAAAGATTATTTATATAAAAGGAAACAAAATATATATAAAGAGAGCATTTTATAGGGAGAAACAAAGAAAATAATGGCATCAGACTTCTCTTCAGAAACAATGCAAGCTAGAAATCAATGGAGTGACATTTTTAAAGCACTAAAAGAAAAAAAATCTCAGGACAGAATTCTATACCTAACAAATATATCTGTAAAAGAGAAAAAAATAAAGCAAAAATCAATTTTATGAAATACAAATCAAAAGAATTCATAAACAGCAGATAGTTCCCATAACAAACATTGAAAAGTTTCATTAGCCAGAAGGAATATGAAACCATACAGAAATTTATATTAAAACAGCACAGGTTTTGAAGTTGACTGGAAATGGTAAATATATAACTACATAAAAATAATTCTGTTATGCTTTTAAATTCCATAAATGTAATTAAATCTATAACATACACAGCGATAACTACATAACCACAACAGAAAAGAAGATGAAAAGAGGAGTAACGAAAGTAAGCTGTTGTAAGAATATTGCATTATATAAGACATAGTATAACACTATTTTACATTAGACTCTAAGTTAAAGATGTATAGTATATAGGATAATAACTAAAAATAAAAAAGCACCACCGAAGATACAATAGTAAAGGTAAAATGAAATAAAAATACTCAGTTTATTCAAAAGAATTAAGAAAGATGAGAAAAAAAGATGAAGAAGATATGGTTTAAATAGAAAATAGCAAGATTTAGATTTCAAACTGAATAGATGTAGTTTCTAAAATGTCCTTTGATTTCTGTTGGTTTTTCTCATTTATACAGAGAACACCCCAAAATCAGAGGCTAAAAGCATTTTTAGGGATGTGAGTCAAAGGAAGCATATCTCAAAGGCATTTTCTGAAGCATCCGTGTAAGCAACTCCCAGGATGCACACTAACATACATGTTCCTAGCTCGTCTCAAACTCACTGATCAGAATCTCTATTGCAATGGTCAAAGAACCAGTGCTTTACAAACCTCTCACGGGTAATACTGGAATCAGGAAGGCATGGGTCTGAGCCGTTGGACCCAGGAACCAGAGCCCATTGACATCAAATACATTACTGTCAAGCCCCCAAAGCTCCCTCTTAGCATGCTATCTTTTTAGACTTTTAGATCTAGCTTCTGTAAGTACCTTCTTCTGTGCTTTCTCTTTTAATATTTGTCATCCAAATTGTAACCCACTGGCCCTGCAGAATACTTACCCAGTAAGATGCCTTTTATAAGATCACTTTCCAGAGATCAAAAGCGTTGCTGTTCTCTATCAGGTTATTTTTAAAGACTAAGAGTGGGAGACAAGGGGGGAAACTTAATCCTCCCAAATCAAGCATTCAAATTTCCCCTCATCACCCTGACCCTCCTTTCCAAAAGGACTTTTCTTTGTGATATATCACGAGCATGATAGAGAGCCATGAGAGCTCAGATTTGCTTTGAACAGGAAACTTTTCCTACAGCTCTAATTAAAAGGAAGTTTCAAACCTACAAATTAGCAGTTTTAATACGCTGTTCCTGGTGATTAACTGCTTCATTTTAACAGGCATTCATGGTTAACACTGCAACTGTTAATTTTAACGGTTTGATTTTTAAATTCCAAGAGGAGTAAAATTGGTTCAAAATTATTCCTATAATTTTTTCTTTTTGCCAGTGATATAACTATCTTTATTTAGGAATCATCTTTAATAACATAACATTATTCTTTTTTCAGGAATTTTTATCTCTTTCATATGAACTAGACATTCAGCAGCAATTTTATTCTCTCCTTTCTTTTTTCTTTTTAAATTTGTACCTCTGTCACTGTCTTTTATGTTACTATGCTTCTGGAGATTGGGTGAGGAGAAACATGTTTTAATGAAAATCTCTTTTATTTAATCAAACATTTGTAGACTTTAGAAATACATTTAGAAAGCTGAGCTACAATATAACCAATTTACAGTGGCAGATATAGGAAAATATGGTAAATTAAATCCCTTGGAGAATCTAAAATAAATATATATGGCCATCTATGAAGAAGCTGACTTCTGACTTTAAGTTTCACTTGTTCATTTGTGTCCCTAGAGGACACAGAGCTTTTGAATATCAAGGATAATATAAAATCCACCGATAATCCAAAATATTTGGCTTCTAGTTTTTAAACCTTTTCTCAAAGAATGATTTCTTCAAAGCTGCTAATAGGCAGTTAGAGTGGCTGATTTAAAATGCATTCGGATAGTTGTACCTTACAATTTATATTAAATGTCACTTTTTTGAACCCATTCTCTCCCATTTTAATTTCTCCATCATTTTCAACCCATTTCTAATCACCTCCCATAGAAATCCATTGTCATTCACTTCTAGTATATCCTTTCTAGTCCTGTTTATTTTGTTTATTTCTTTTTGCACAAGTGAGCAAATATAAGCTTACATATATAGTTTTATAAATGTATAAAATACATGTGTATATATAAGTATATGTTATTTTAAACATATGTACATCTTTTATATATCATGTATTATATATACAATTTTTATAATTTTATTGGTACATTGTAATTATACAACATAGTTAGATTCAAAGTGATAAATCTATATATGCACACATCCCTTGGTGTGTTCCCCTCTGGGTCCCACATTGTTCCCCGTCCTCTCTCACCTACATGTCAGCGGGATTGGTAGTGACACCCTCATATATTATTTGATCTGTTTCCTTCGTTGAGCCTCCTTTTCCCTTTCCCCTTATCTCTCTACCCCCAATCCCCTTCTACTATTCTACTGGTCTCTCTTCTATCCGAAGTCCCCTCTATTTTCCTATTTTCTCTCTGGCTTCCACATATGAGAGAAAATATAGGACCCACTGGCTGATCTCACTTAGCATAATATTCTCAAATTCCACCCATTTTCCTACAAATGACATAATTATTTCCTTCTTTATGGCTGAGTAAAACTCCATTGTGTGTATATACCACATACTCTTTTATCTATTTACCTGTTGACACACACCTATATTGGTTCCATAATTTGGAATTGTGAATTGTGCTGCTATAAACATGAGTATGCAAGTATCACTATAGCACTCTAATTTTAATTCTTTTTGAAAGATACTGAGGAGGGGTATAGCTGGATCATATGGCTATTCCATTCTTAGTCTTTTAAGAAACTTCCATACTAATCTCCACAGTGGTTATTCTAACTTACAATTCCACCAGTGTATAAGAGTTTCTATTTCCCCATATCCTTGCCAGCATTATAATTATTTATATTCTTGATGATTACCATTCTAATTGGAGTTAGATGGAATCTCAGGGTAGTTTTGATTTGCATTTTCCTGATTGCTAATAAACTTGAACATTTTTCATATATTTGGTGGATGCATGTTTTCATAACTTTTTTCTTGCAGAAAAAGTAAAGCAATAGATTTTTTTTGCCTTTTGTCTTTTTGCCCTAAGAATATATATCTTGTAAGTTGTCCCATTTTAGTTCACAAACATATACCTTATACTTTCATACCAATGTATTATAATTTTTCATGTACCAGTTTATTCAACTACTTTTCTATGAATAACCATTAATTTAATTTTTAATATTTTGCAATTATAAACAATACCATAACTAATAACCTTGTGTATGTGTGTATGTATGTACACATGTATGTGTGTGTGTGTCTACCCATATTGTTGAAAGTATATCTTCACCTTCATCTTCAGATAAATTCCACGAAGTGTGAATGTAGGATCAAAACCTTGAGTGGGTGTTTTCCTTAGATTCTTCTTGAAGTAATTGAATAGTGAAATTTATCATTTCTTTAATTCATTGCATGTGGATTTTGAGTTATAGGTAGAAAAAATTTCTTATATTTATGTTATCAAAGAATTCCCCTAGGTCTTCTTTCATACGTCCATTGTATCATCATTATTTTACATTTGGGTCTCTGGTTCACTTACGGTTCATTCTTATGTTTGATATGCATCTAATCTTATCTTTTTTCCAATGGTAGCCATTGTTTTGGTTTTTTTTTTAAACTCCATCTTTGCCACAGTAATTTGAGGTGCCACTTTTATGAATTCTTAAATATCCTTATGTACTGGGGTTTATTTCTTGTTTCCTTTGTCTTTTCATGTACAAGTGACATGCTATATTAATTAGTAAAGTTTTGTGGTTTGTTTTTCTGTCTGGGAGGCTCCTCCCTCATCATAGATTTTTGTTTTTAGTATTTTCATTGGCTATTCTTAAATGTTAGTTTTTCCATGTCAATTTTAGTATCAATTTGCCTCCTAGACTGATAAAAAATAAAACTTTGCATGTGTGTGTGTGTGTGTATGTGTGTGTGTGTGTGTGTGTGTACGTGTGACTGAAGATTGAATTCAGGGGTGTTCTACCTCTGAGTTATACCTCCAGCCCCTTTTTAATTTATTTTGAAACAGGGTCTCCCTAATTAACCATGCCCTGGCCTCAAACCTGAGATCCTCTTGTCTCAGCCTCACAAATACTGGGGTATGTGTGTGAGCCACTGCTCTGGGCTAAACTTAGTATTTTTATTTGAGTTAAATTTGATTTATAAGAATGTGACTTTACATTTGGTACATGGATTTCTTTATGTTTTAAAGTTTTCTCATAATTTTTTTTGCATTCTTATATTGTTTACCCAAAACTAATTAATACTTTTTGCTGTTTTTATAAAATGGGTTTTCTCATGTATCTGGTTAATGTTCATATATATGAAAATTATTATTTTATGATTATTAATTTTGTATCCTGCTCCAGGATATATTCACAAGAATTCTTGTATTACCTGTGTTCGTTTCTATCATTTATTGCCTAGAATTTTTCATGTGTTTTATAATAGCATCTGCAAACTGAGATAGCTTCACTTCTTTCAAAAGATTTTATGATTCTTATGCCTTGAATTGATTAATTTTTTTATTGTGGTGAATGCCTCAAATCTAATGTTAGATATGGATCACTCATGTACATAGAGAAACTAAAAAGCTTTGTAGTTCTTCATTTTTGAGTATGAATAAGGAACATGGAATCATAATATATTTAAGAAAATCTTCATGCAAGTTATAATAAGATAATTAAGTAAAAAGAAGAAAGGATAATGGGGGAACAGAAGGATGTTGGAAATAATTATAATTAATATCTCATAGAGATGGGAAGATATTGTATTCATGCAATAAGAAAACAAATTATTGAAAAGGAGCAAGTGGAGAGTAAATTATAGCCCTAGAAATCTCAGTACTTGGCAGGCTGAGACAGGAGGATCTCAGGTTTGAGGCCAGCCTTAGTATCTTAGCAAGACCCTGTTTCAAAATAAGGAATATAATAAACAGGCTGTGGGTGTAGCTTGGAGGTAGAATGCCCCCAAGTTCTATCCCCAGTAGAAGGAAAGAAAGAAAAAGAGAAAGAAAGAAAGAAAGAAAGAAAGAAAGAAAGAAAGGAAGGAAGGAAGGAAGGAAGGGAAGGAGAGAGAGAGAGGAGAAATTAAAGTATATAGGATGAAATATTTTAAAAAATTAGTGAAAGACTCAAAAAAGATAGCTGAGGAATGATTTTATTTTATTTATTTATTTTTTTAAATTTTTTTTGCGGTACCGGGGGTTGAACGCAGGGGTGTTCTACCTCCGCGCTACGCCCCCGGACCTATTTTTTATACTTTATTTTTGAAACCGGGTCTCACGAAGTTGTGGAGGGCCTCACTAAGTAGAGAGAGAGAGAGAGAGAGAGAGAGAGAGAGAGAGAGGGAGAGAGAAAAAGAGAGAGAGAGAGGGAGAAAGAGAGAGAGAGAGCATGCTGAGGCTGGCCGAGAACCGGATCCTCCGGTCTCCGCCTCCCAAAGTACTGGGATTACAAGCTTGCACCACCACGCCCGGCAAGGAATGATTTTAAAATAGAACCAGTAGAACCAGAAGTCCAACAGTTGCAAAACAGGGTAAAAAGTGAAGGTTAGTCATTGGAAGAAGCACAATATTTGACCATCTGATGTTAGAGTAAAAGAAAATAAAGGAACTGTCAAGATATAAATTTTCCTAGATATAGAAAGCTTCTATACTTAAATCACACTGAGTTTTCAGATTGTATGGAACCATAACTAATGAAATTTCAGAACACCAGAGATAAAGAGATTAAAAAACTTCAGAAAGCGCTCCGGTGATCCTTCTGTCTAGATAAATTTTCAGTTCCAGGTAGTTATTATTCTGCAGTCCCATGAAGATCCAAATTCCTAATGTTGCATATAACTTTTATTACCTTTGCTGATAGAATAAGAATTTGAAGGTATGGGTGTGTCCTGAGTACAATCAACACTTTCTTATTAAGCTTTAAACACATTAGATACATACAGAGATTTCCTGCACTGTGATGGAATGAAGTTTGGGTTTGAATCTCTGTGCCAATGGGAGCTAGACAATTACTTCCACAAATCTCAGAATAATAATACCTTTCCTGCCTTACTTCACAGAGCTCTCAAATGAACTGACAACCATAAAAGTACTCTTTGTAAATATTCTGTTATTCAAATAATAATGCACACACCAATTTATCTTTGTGTTAAAATATCCATCCACAATAAACAAGACGGGGGCTTCTCAAATCATCAGCATCCTAAATTTTTTTAAAACTAAATTTATAGCTATAAATATGCTGCTTTCTTGGCCCAGTTATTAAGGAATTATCTCAGGCACCACACTGACAGTTTTTCCATGTATCATTTCTTTCTGGTCTGCTAATGATTTTGTGAAGTTTGGCCATGCTTGGTTACCATCCTGGGAGGATGTCTCTCCCAGCCCCTGTCAAGCCAATCGAAGGCCTCCTCTTCATTTTGCCATATCTGATCCATAAAAAAGATGAAAACTGGGGCAACACTATAAACATTTTATGAATATTAGTCACTTCTAATATTGGGAACGATTTTGTTTTAATCTATCAGAAGGCATAAATATCCTGACACTTTCTGTACAAGATTCAAGATAACACAACTTTAATTTCCAGCAGATCTCAACATTGTTACTGGATGAGACCTAGAAAATAGATTTTGGCAGCCTGGGTATTTGTTTTCTTTTATCTCTTGATAATTAATCTCTATATATTTCAGGATAGGGTCTGCTTTTGATGGTTAAATTTACTTGGCCAATAATCTTCGGTGCTATTTTTGAAAGTGAATGCTCATATATTGTTCTGGCACTGTTTTTATATCATACTATTGACATATATTTGATCTAACAAATTAGCATATTCATACTGTGGCATATTTGTCAATGAAAAGGAATTCATTCATATTCTAAGGTATAGGCTGAAATGTAATTTTTGTAGAAAATATCATACGTTATTTTCTATATTCAAAAAACTAACCTACAATGTTCTTTTATTCTTCCCTCTGTCCCTCTCTCCTTTCCTTCTTTCTTTCTTCTTTCATTCTCCTTTTCTTTCATTTCTTTTTTTTTTTTTTTGCTGCTGCAACTTAGAATCTCTTGCATGCTAACTATGGTACAATACCACTAACCTACACTCCCAGCCTCAATATTGTTTTGTGTGTGTGTGGGGGGGGGGTGTGTGGTACTGGGGATTGAACCCAGGGGTATTCTACCTCTGAGCTACATCCTAAATCCTTTTTATTTTGAAACGATGTTTTGCTAAGTTACCATATACTGACTTCTCCTGCCTCAGCCTCCCAAGTACTGGGATTATAGGTGTGTGCCACTGCAGCCAGCTGTATTATTATCATATTATTATACTGATCTCTGATGTATGTTAGAAATTGCCATTCAATGATGAAGGAAGAAAAAGTCACAGGAAAATGAAAGGAACAGACTGGAATTTTTTTATAATAAGAGAAAGATAATCTTTTTTTTCTTTTGCTCCACTTAAGTATAGAACATGTCTCTACATACCCTACCCATTGTGTTAATTTCAAATGATACTTCTTTTCCCTTCTGGAAAAATGAAGTCCATTGCTCGAGAAATTATTTCAAATATTAAAGCATCAAACACAAAATTGATCTTACATTAGCACTATAACACTATAAAAGCATAATGAATATAAATATTATTAAGAACTTACTAGTTGGTATCGGACAGTTGGAGTCAGATTAAAGGACATAATTTAGAATTAACTCATAACTCCCCATACTGATAAAGTTAAGTCAATTTTTCTGTTAGAAAACAAGCCCTGCAGGCAGGGATTTGTTCTGTTTCATTCACTACTAGAACATTACCTAGAATACAGTAGTAATTCAATTAATAATTGTTAGTTCACTAAACTATTTATTGAGCAGATGAAACAACAATAAATAAACAAAATCCAGGGGTTACTAGTAAGAGTAAAAACATTAGTATACTTTATCCATTATCCTGCAATTTGGAGGAGCCATGACTAGGGTTCCAATTGAGATAAAGTGAGGGCTGATTCCTTTTGGTCCCTTTCCAATGGGGTTAACATCACCAACTGGGATCTGTACCTGGAACTGAAGAACACCTTATCAGTTCCAAAGTCCTTGGGTTGTAGAGCTTTCTTTCAAATACAGCCTTTGTTCTCAGAATTGCTACGTTTTAATTTTTCCCAGTGGAGCATGTACTCTCTTAATGGGGCAGAATCTCTCCAGTTAGAGGCAGTAACACTGGGGTGAATGCCAGGCTCAGGTGCAATGGGGCCCAGTGTAGTGCTCATGTCACTTTGAAAGTTAGATATGGAAAGCTGGTCACTGATGCAGGTGTCAGCAAACAGAGGTCAGAAATCACATAGAGATCAATTCTCTTTTAGAATGGCTTTTGTTCCTCATCGTTTGCCTCTCAACCACCAAGGATGTGGGGTTCCCGAGATGATAATGTAGAGCTGCATTATGTAGTCTGATGATTTATGATCTAACTGGACGATTCTGACTGCATTTCTGTGAACGGTGAAAGTCCTAATGAAAACTTACTTACACTACTTTTGTCAAACTTCTGCCTAAGGTAAACTTATTTTTTATGAAGCATAGAATTGAAACTTACATTCTTTGAAAAAATTACAAATTAAAAAGGAAAAAGAATATATGTCTCCATAAAGCAAAGACTATTATTATATAAGTTATATATGAATATTCATATATGAATATATGAATAAGTGATATATATTATATATATAAGTGATATATATGAATCACAAGTAAATATTAAATAGTATCACATTTTTACTCTCAGGCAATGGCTGACAACATAGAATGTAAGACCCGAGAGATAAATAATGAAACAGCACAAACAATAGAAAAAAGGGGGAAGTCAAATTTATAGACATATGTAATTATTATGTATATATATACGTGTAGATTATTTTGTATACATATACATACACACACATATATATATGCAGAATTATTCAAAAAAGAACCGTTTCCTTTCACTTAGTTTTTGTAAATACTTGATTAAGTTAGTACTTTTCTCTCACACCTCAACAGTTTATTGATAAATTTCTATAGCAAAGAATTTTATGTTGACTTAGAAACAAAACTATAACCTATACTTGGGTGTCTGGGAATCTATGTCTGAGTGAAAGGAATTTACAATTAAGAGTCTAGCAAAGCACTTTCAGGAATTTGCCAGAGAACATTTCTTCATATATCTGATAAAATATTATGAACCAAGATGATTTTGAAGCCTAAGTATCACAGTGGCAAAGTAACATTGGTTCAGCTTCATAAATCAACTAGTACATGATGAATCCATCCTTTTTAAATATGAATGCTTCAAATTATGAAAAATTTAGTAAGTAAGCATTTTAGTGTAAATGGGACTAAACAGCAAGGAGCTTTGGAAGTACAAAGTATGCTGGAAAAAACTTATTTTACATCATATAGGTGAACTATTTTTATTGGCAAAAGTTTACCTGGCATGGAAATACGGCTTTTCCTGTGGACATAATTGTGAAAGTGGAGGTGATATGAAGGCCGATAAACACCTGTAACCAGATGGCTGAAAAAATTCCAAATATGGTATTTCCTCTGTCAATTTTTATATTTTTTTCTTTTATTGTCTGAATTCATCATTCTGACAAGGGTCAAATAACTTTTTCTCTATCATTGTCTTTCCAATCTCAAGCAATATATACTTCTGGAAAAGTCAAGTCATTCTCAACCATCTATGTTCTTAAAAAAAGGTTTCTTTCACAATGAGTTTGACATTCCTAATATGGGTTTTGTAGCTACTGTGTTGTCTCTGTGTCCCTTCACTGTGAAAAGCCAAAAGATTTTCATTTAAAGTGTTTTAGTCAGCTTCTTCATCCCTGTGACTAAAATACCTGATAAGCACAACTTAGAGGAAGAAAGGTTTATAGGCTCATGGTTTTAGAGGTTTCAAATGCGTTAGCCCATGGTCGGCTGACACCCAGGCAGAAGCGGCTTGGGGCAGGGCTTTAGGGTATGGTGGAGAATAAGCCACCCTCACTTCAGGGCAGCCAGGAAGAAGAGAGACAGAAACGAGGGGTACAGGGACAGATTCAGATCCCTAGTGATCCACTTCCTCCAGCCATGCCTCCAGCTCTAAATCTGGCTGTACAGTGTAACACATGAGGTTCTCTAGGAGACATCCTGTATCCAGACTATAATAATAAACAAATTAATGAATAGACTTATGTTAAATTATACTTTACATAGATCTTTATGGAAAGCACACTTTCTTTTTTGAGAATCTAAAAGTGAAAGTAATTTCTGTATGTGCCTGCATTTGTTCTACATAGCTGTATTACTGTAACTGTATAGGTACACACATATTCTCTTTTAAACAGATTCTCGGAAGTGACCAACACCTTGTATTTTATGACTAAGTATATTCATGACTACTCAGGAAAAAAGGTTATTTGAATATTATTTTTAAAAGACTTTTAACTCAGTGACCCTTATGAAGTCTTGTTAAACTGCAAAAACACATTATTCAGAACATATGTGTAATACTATATAATATTACATATGGGTGAAACTGTCTCAGCTCTGAAATATAAGAGTTTATTTTATGAAGAAACTGTGTCTATGGTTTATTCTGAGACTTTGGTTTTTTTTTCTATGAAAATTGCCCATCTTTTCTTGTGAAATAACACAAGTGTTCTATATTCAAAGCCAAGAAAAAGGGTCAAGAAAGCTAAACCATGCAGGGCAAAGTCAAAATAACATCTACAACTAACTCTGAAGCTTTGTAAAACTGATTCATAGGAGAATAAGAGCAAGAAATCGGGGTTGGTGTGATTCATTCACAAATTCAATTGCTTTTGTGAAGATGAAACTATTCCTTTCCATTTTCATGGGGTTTTCAATCTTAAACTAACCATTTAAATTCAGCAAGTGCTTACTGAGTGTGTTGACCACATATCAGGCATTGTTCTTGGCCTCGGTAGCATATTAGGTAAAAGAGCCTGGTCCCTGGGCGTTTTATATTCTTGTAGAAGGAGGCAAACAATAAAACAAAAATACAGAGCATGGTAAGTGAAATTGGGAGGCCAGTAGCATGGTGATGCATTGAATGCGATTTAAAACAGAGAGGTCCAGGTAGGCCTAGCTGAGAAGGAAATATCTGACTGAAGACTTGAATGAGACAAGGAAGGGAACCATGGGAGGGAGGGAACAATTTCAGGCAGATGCCATAATAATTTCAAAGTTTTTCAGGGAGGAGAACAAGAACACAAAGCCACATGACCTGGAAGTCAAGTAGAACAAATATTTCAAGGTATATGATTGCTTTGTTGTACCCAAATATCACTAATAGATAGGACAATTGAATGAGAACTGATTAAGAGGTTCACAATTTGAAGTTTGTTGGTTACCATAGAAAAAAGCATTTTGTTGAAAGTGTTCAGAAAAAGGTTGGGTAGAGTTGGTTTAAGAATGGACAGGAGGAGAGGAATTAAAAGTCAGTGACTATATACAATTCTCTCAAGACATTTATTTATTTATTGGTGCATTGTAATCATATATCTTGATGGGTTTCAGGGTGGTAGAAGTCTACTTGCATACATCGGTCAATTAGCCCTCCCCCAATTCCCACCCCCATTCCCACCCCTTTCCCTCCTTCTTGTGCTCAGCATAGTGGTTGACTTTGCTAAGTTTGTGTATGTACATCCTGTGCATTAGAATGTTTCCATCTTCCTCCCTCCCATCCCCCTCAGTTAGGTTGCCTTCTTTACTCATCTAAGATTTTCTCCTTCTTTGTCTGGAGTCCCTCAGCCGTATCGTCCCTAGCTTTGGATGTTCTCTCAAAGCATTTTTGATATACACGGGAACTGAGAAATGATGGTCACCAATGAGGAAAATGGAGTCAACAGAGAAGTTTAATAAGAGAAATGAGAGCATGTGTATATGCTGATAGGCAAATTCATGATAGGGGAGAGAGCAAGAAGAGTGGCTGGTGTGATATCCCTGAGTGGTCTGCACAAAGGCAAGGAAAGGAAGAGAAAATAAATACCTTACAGAAGCTGCTAGGTGAATAGTCACTTCCGAAACATCTTGGCTATCTGCTTGCTATTAAATTGCAGAAATACAGAAGAAACATCCTGGGGATTTAACCAATATCACCTTCAAATAATTTGCAAATGTCAGCACCAAAAATTTCTAGACAATATCCCCATGTTTTCTTCTCACCAATATGATTCCAATGAAGTTTTCATTCCCACTGATTTTTGCAATTAGTGTTATAAAACTGATACACTATAGCTCTGTAATTCCATGAGTACCTCAGAATGAATGGAACTTAAATTGGTTGATGTCTAAGTCCTAAATTATATAATAGAACACTCCTTTGGGGGGTGGATAATCAGATAAAATGTGATAATGTATTAGAAAGTATGGGTTTTTTTTTTGTTTTTTTGTGGTACTGGAGATTGAACCTAGGGGCATTTTGCCTCTGAGCTACCTATTTTATTTTTCATTTTGAAACAGGGTCTCACTAAATTGCGGAGGGCCTCATGTTGCTGAGCCTGACTGGGAACCTCCGAACCGCTTGTCTCAGCCTCCCAAGTACTGGGATTACAAGCGTGCACCACCACGCCCGGCTTTAAAAGATATGTTTTAGGTGCTTCTATTTCCCATTAAATCACTAACAACCTTTTATTTTTATTATAATTTGTTTTGAGTTTTAAAATGCATCAGACAAAAATTTGCATTGATGAATCTAATAATCGATCTTTGATCAATTCCTCTATGAATCGACAGTATCGAGCAGTGTCATTCCTCCTTTGGACCATCTTTTCATTTGCCTTCCAGAACATCTGGTTTTCTCTCTTCTCACTTCCCCTTGCATCAGACAGTTTTACTGATACCTATTCCTTTCTCGGAATTCTTAACATTGGGATCCCCAGACCTCAATCTGTGGATCTCTCTTCATCGGCACTCAATTTTGCTGTTGTTGATTTAACCTCATCTCATGGATTTGAAATCCAACTAAGCATGCTTTCAGTGAATTTTGACAAACACACAATGAAACAGAACATTTCTTTGACTCCCAAAACCTCCCTTGTGCTCCATTCCTGTCAGTTCTCATCTCCTTATGGGTAACCATTGCCCTGCTTCCATTACCTTGGATTATTGTTGTCTGTCTGAACTTCATGTAAGTAGAATTATCCTACATTCTCATATTTGTGTCTGGCTTATTTTATTTTTCTTAACATGATGTTTTTGAGATTATGATGTAAGTAAAGTAGCTCACTATCTTGTATTGGTTAGTAGTGTTTTATTTTATGAATATGCCACAATCTGTTTTTCCATTTGTCTGTTCGTGGATATCTAAATTGTTTCCAGTTTGAATCACTATGAATAAGGAACTGAAAATATTTTTGTACAATTATTTTCTGGACATGTATTCTCATTTCTTTTTGTGTGAAATTACAGTTATAGGGCTGGCTGTATGTTAAACTTTAAGAGAAACTGCAAAGTTTGCCAACATGAGTATATAATTTTATCCTCCCATAATCATTACATGAGGTTTCTGGTAGTGTCACATTCTCACTGCTTAGTGTTCTTAGTAATTTTTATTTTGGCTATGGTAATGGGTATATAGTAGCATCTGTTTTTATTTTAATTTTCATTCTGTTAAGTGTTATTTCATGTGTTCTTGGCCATTCAGCATCGATGTACCTTCTTCGGTTACTGTCTTGGATAGCATTCTCACTGCCATAATCCAATAAACCTGACCACACAACTTAAAGGAAGGAAGATTAATTTATTCACAGTTTTTGGAAATTTTAGAGGTTCAGTCCATGTCAGGCTGGATCTGCAGAGCTCAGGGCATGGTGGCCAGAAGCAGAGAGAGGGAGGGAACAAGAACTCTCATCTCCCATCACAGAGGCTGAAATCGAGAGAGAGAGAGAGAGAGAGAGAGAGAGAGACAGAGAGACAGAGAGACAGAGAGGGAAAGGAAAGAACATATATAATCCCCAAAGCCACACCTTCAGGGACCCATCTCCTCCAATCACACCCCACCTGTCTAGGTTACCACCCAGTAAATCCATTACAATGAATTTATCTTCTAAGGAGATTTACAATCCTCACAACTTAATTGTATCAACTCTGAACATTAACATGTGAACTCTTCAGGGGACATACTATGTCTAGCCATAACAGTGACATATCTGTTCAAATTTTGTCCATTTTTATTGTGATATGGATTTTCTTATTACATTAAAAATGTACTGTCTACAATTTGGATACAAGTTGTTTGTTACCTATATGCATAGCTAGTATTTTTATCTCAGTTTATGACTTCAGTTTTCATTTTCTTAATAGTGTATTTATCAAGTTGTTTCTTCTTCTACAGTTATTGCCTTGTTTTAACTTAAAAAATTGCTAACTCTGGAATTATGAAGTTGTTCTTTTGACTTTTCTTCCAGAAGCTTTATAGTTTTAGCTTTTGCATATATGTCTAAGATGTACTTTTTGGATTAATTTTGTGTATGATGTGATTTACAGATAAAGGGTTTTATTATTTCAATGTCCAATTGTTTCAACATTATTTGTTATAAGACTTTATATTCCCCATTGAAATTTCTTGGTTCTTTGTCAGAATTTAATTGATGCTGTATCTATCTATGTCTAGACTCATATTCTCTTCAATTGTTCTAATTTTCTATCTTTATGTTAATATGATACTATCTTATAGCTTTGCAATAAGCCTGAAAGCCAATAGTGTGAATCATCTAAAATTTCCATTTTATAGTTAACTTCTCAATTACTACCCCAAAAAGCCTATTGGTCATTTGAGATTGAATTGAAACTACATCAGTTTTGGAAGAACTGATATATTAACAGTTTTACATATTTAAATGTTGTGTATTCCCACATTCATTTAAATCTTTTACAATTTCTCCCAATAGCATTTTTTTATTTTATTGTCAAATAATACAAATAATTGGGAGACTTGTTTCTAAGTAGTTAATATTTTTTATGCTATTTTAAGTGGTACTTGATTTTTTGTTTGATACTACCTTACAAATATATAATTGGTGTTTAATATAGAGACCTTCACACTACATTACTTAATTCACTTATTAATTTTTATAGATATATGTTTTAGAATTGTTAGAGCTTTCTATATAAATAACACTATCATATGTGAACAAAGACAGGCTAGTTCTTTCTTTTTAGCATGTATATCTTTTATTTCATTTTCTTGCTTATTGCACTGACTAGAATCTCCAGTATGATGTTGGTTAGAAATAACGAGAGTGGATACTTGGCATTGTGGCACACACCTATAATCCCAGTACTTGGGAGGCTGAGACAGTAGTATTTCAGGTTCAAGTCCAGCCTCAACATCTTAGCAAGACCCTGTTTCAAAATAAAAAAATAAAACGGGCTGGCAGATAGCTTGGAGATAGAATGTCCCTGGGTTCAATTCCCAGTACCAAAACAAAGCAAACAAAAAAAGTGATAGTTTCAATATTTCACCACTGAGTATGATGCAACCTCTATGTTTTCTAAAGAGAAATATTTGGAAAACAATTATGACATTTTCTGAATTTTGTCACATCATTTTATGCATTTATTATATTGATTTCAATGTTAAATCAGCCTTGTATTCATAGGGTAAACTAGTCATTACTTAGTTTCTGGGTTCAATTTGCTAATCCATTGTTTATATTTTTTCTACCCATGTACATGAAGGTAGTGGTCTCTAGATTCCTTTTCTTTGTCAGATTTTGGTATCATGATTATGTTGGCTTCCTTAAAAATGTTGAGGAGTATTCTATGTTTTTCAAGAATTTTTGCAAGATTGGTACCATTGCTTAGTAATTTGATGGAATTCACTAACAAAACTATATGAGCTTGTAATATACTTTGTTGGATGGGTTTAAAATATAATTAATTCAATTTTAAAAATAGATATAAAAGTGATTTTATTGCTTTTTATTTGTATTCCTCTCTAGGGCTTGGCCATTGGCTAATGGTTTAAGAATTCTTAACCTGATTTTCTGAGAAAAAATAAAAGAGAGAAAGGATCATCCTGGCGAGGGAGCATACTCTATAGTCCTTTCACCTTGAATCTCTTTTGCCTACTAACAACTGGCAATCATTCCTTAGAGAACAGGGGTGGGGTTGTCTAATTAGTTTACCATGGCCATACAAGTGGCGATATATGCTTACTTTGTAAAATAAGTAATTTTAATAACTGAGGCATCATAGGTTTTATTTTTTCTATTATTCAAAATGTAAAGAAGAATAACTAATATATTTGACCTCTGTAAACGAAGGCACTCAAAGGAGTTACCAGAGGTAATAAGAACTCCTGTAGATATTTTAATATTTGTCTAGGATGTACCTTCTAAAGCTCAGCATATTTAAGACAATGAACCCAGGGGAAAAGGCAACCTAAGTTTAGTCTTAGGTCATCATAGCTGAAGGACTTCATCAGAAATAATGAAACAAGTCTGACACACATCAGAATCTCTGCTCCTTCCCTCTTGGGTCTTACCCAAGGCAGGCAGAAATATTTTTCTCTCCCAGGTTAACCCACTTGTGCATGGTGCTGATAATTATTTCAGTCTAAATTCAGTATTTTAAATCCTCACACATTTTACATAGTACTGCATAAGACAGTCATTTAGAGGTACAATTTGACTTTGATGAGAAGAAAAGGAACTTACATGATAACATATCTGCTTGAAGCCTGCACTTAAGAATGTCTGGGGCATCTGTCATTTGGAATCTTTGGTCATTTATTATCCTCAGATTGGTTACTAAGCCAAGGAAAAAAAGGTATATACTATATTGGTTCATCTTATAAAACTGGCAAAGTTTTTTCTTATAGTGGGTCTTTATTTTTAAATAGGCCAGAACAGTTGTTGCAAAAGGAAAAAGTTGACATGAAAAAACTAGTAAATGAGAGTAAAAGAATTAAAACTTCCAAAATCTGAGAATTTAAAATACAATTGAGAAACTTGGTTTATATGCTTAGTCTATATGCTAAGAAATTAAAAAGTTATCTACATATTCGTATAATATTTTTGTTTTGGTGTGGTAATGAGGATTGAACCGAAGGGCTGAGCTATATCCCCAGACTTTTTATTTTATTTTGAGACAGGGCCTCGCTGTGTGGCCCAGGCTGGCCTCAAACATGTGATTCTCCTGCCTCAGTTTTCCAAGTGGCTGGGATTACAGGCATGGCAGTACCATATAGTTATTAAAATCAATGAAATATCACTTAATGCAAGAGATCAATATGAATATTGAAAAAGACTTATTTTCTTAGTTATTCAATGTTATTTTTGTACAACTCAATAATCACATTGTATGCAAAAAGAGTATAGAGATAAAATCTAGTATAAAAAGACATAATACACAGTAAGATAGTAGCACAGTGAGTCAAGGGATGTACATTAAGATCAATCTTTGGTGACTGACTGTAAAGTCAATAATATCATTATTTTTAATGTGCTGTTAAGAAAATTTTTTGCTAAATATCCAAATATTCCAGAATAGAGAAGTCTCATTATTCAAAGTTTATTCTTTTTTTTTTTTTAGTACTGGGGATTGAACCCAGAGACATTCTACCTCTGAGCACACCCCCAGCCCTATTTTTTATTCTTTAATTTGAAACAGGTCTCACTAAGTTGCAGAGGGCCTCACTAAATAGCTGAGGCTGGCTGTGAACCCAGATCCTCCTGTCTCAGCCTCCCAAGTAGTGGGATTACAAGCGTGTGCCACCAAGCCTGGCTTTCAAGGTTTATTCTTACAGTAAGTTTTGAGGAAAAAAAACTTAGGAACACTGCAATATTTTAACTAAATCCTTTGAAAAATAGAAATGAGGAATATAAACAATTTCAGAGTAGGCAGATTAATTACAGGAAATTAATGAAATAAAAACAATAAACATGGTTAACAGTCCTGTTTTTGACTGGCAGGGATTGTAAATAATGATTGGCACTTTTAAAAGTAGTAAAACATATTCCCTAGTAAGATTTATAAGTGGTAAGAATGCATGCTTTATTGTTAATCATACCATGGAGTTATCACTTTGGGGCAATATAACAATTATACATATACACACAAATATGTAGTATACATAAAATAAAAATTAAGATTCTAATTTCAATAAAAATAATATCTCTACCTAGCACACAAAAGCTCTTTGCAATATTTTCTAGGGCAATAATAATTGGTAAATTACTACTTAAATAGAAGTTACTGAAACCAACAAATTCAGTAGTTATGATCTCTAAAACTTTCAAGGGAAACATATTTCATATATATATATAAATATATAAATTTCATTATATATAAATTTCATATATAAGTATATATGAATTATGTTTATATATAAATAAAATTTCAGACAGTAAAATCTGAACATTTCCTCAGACTAGTATAATTGTGAAAATAAATCTTATCAAAAGTTAGACATATTTGCAAATTTAAAAATGACCAATCTCAGCTGGGCATGGTGGCACATGCCTGTAATCCCAGAATTTGGGAGGCTGAGACAGGTTGGAAGCCAGTTTCAGAAATTCATCAAGGCTCTCAGCAACTTAGTGACACACTGTTTCAAAATAAAAAATAAAATAGGGCTGGGGGTGTAGCTTAGAGGTAAAATGCCCCTGGGTTTAATCCCGTGTACCAAAACTAAAACATCAATCTTACTTATTTAATTTTATGAACATATCCTAATATAAATATAAATAAATAAAACCATGAATAAGTTGAAGTTAAAATAAATCAAAATCAAATAAATTTTATGAAACTTATGAAAAATGATTTTATTGACAAATTTAATAAAATAACTCATATTTATAGTTCAATAGAGAAATAATGCTAATGATCTCTATAGAGGCTGAGCAAACTTTCTGATCAATAAATAAAACAGAAGCTAATAAAGGAAATAAATTTTTATTAAACCAGGGGTAGAAACATCTTAAGCAAAATTAAGAATATCCTTCTCAAGAAGCTCCAACTTAGTACTTGATAATAAATCGGTAGTAGTCAGGATCTGGAACAAAACAAAACTCATTATGGTAACTACTACAGAAAATATAATAAAGATATTTTTGTAAACTGTAGGAAAAGTATATTAATACCAATACATAGATAGTATAATTGTTTACTTAGAAAACTCAAGAGGATCATCTGAAAATAATTTAGATAATATGATAGAATTAAGGAAGATTCCTAATACAAAGAAGTGAAAATAGCAAAAACTAAAGTTCTGGGAAAAATCTTATTATCAGCTACTTGTCCCTCAACATTGTAACCACAAGAGGAGGAACCAGGTTATTGGTAACAGACACTCACCCTCACTGAGTTTGATCCAGGGAATTTCATGTGAGTTTAGGGAAATGTGTTCAAGCTACCAATGTTGATCATTATAGACCTTTACTTTTATCATGGAAACATAAGAAAGAATCCCTGAGTGTTCATGAAAGTCAACACCATGAAAAGGACAGAGTCTTAATCAAAAAATGAGAAGTTAATACAAATAATAAGAATATATGTCCAAGAAATAAAAAGTAACTGCCTGTAATTCAAATCCAGTGAGTTGTTGAGAGGTCATCACATCCATGAAATAGAAAATTACTGTTCTACAGAAATTTAATATAAGAATGTTGAAAAATAAAAACATACTGGGTGAAATTTTAAAAGCAAACAAAGACTAACTTGCATAGGCTGGATGTTATGGTAGACAGAGCATCAGAATCAAAGATTGAATCTTTGATGTATACAGTCAGTAGATTGTGTCATAATGCACTGTGAAAAGAGAGACAAGAAAATTATGATGGTACTAGAAATGGGACAATCTGCCTCACAGGAATTGTAAGCAAAGTGAATAAACGAAATGGAGAATAGGAAATTAAAAGAAATAAATAGTCTTCCAGAATGGAATAAAACCTCAAGCTTTGGGGGAAAGAAGCCCAGTAAATACTAAGGGTAGTGGAACTCATAAAATATGAAAAAGTGTTGATCAAAGAAATCGGAAAATTCATAGTTAAATATATATAAAGGTTTGACAAGAGTATGGTTGTTAACCTTAGACAATAAAATTTATATTTGTGAAAGTAGAAGCATATTGAAAGTATAATAAAACCCAAAAGTTGAAACTCCAGAAAATTTCAACAAAATATGGAATATTGGAAGAAGGAGAAAGTGACAGCTTGCAAAAAGTATTTTTATTTGGAAGGAAATGCTATAGTTGCTGATTAATTTTCCATGTTTATAAAGAAATGTGTTTAAATATTAAATAAATGTTTAATATAAATGTTAGATAAATAATGGTGAAGTCACCATATTAGCACTGGATCACCTACTTCCAGACTTTTACATGAAAAAGAAATAGCTCTATCTTTTGGAATTGCTTATTGGTATGTGCAACTACACCTAATTCTGACTGATGTGTTCTCTTTGTATGGAAAATAAGTTCATTTTTTTTCTTAATATCACTTGAGATGTTAGTTCCAAACTTCTATATATTTTTAATAACAACTTCAATATAAAAGTAGGGCATCTTTTCTATTTTCTTGTATCCCATTTCCTACTGGATTTATGTTTCTTGCTAACATTCATCCTTTAGTAGTGGTTTAGTGTTTACTATCCTTGCAGTTCTAAAAAAGGTCTGCATTTTTTCTCTCCCAAATTTATTAAAATAATATCTACCATTATTTCTATAAATGTAGAAAATTTTAAGTTCAATTATTTTTAGAACCATACTTTGAATACAGTGTCCCATTGTCTTCTTTCATTCAATATAAATGCAAGTGGAAAGCTGGGTCAATCTGCTTTTTGCTATTTAAAATAGGCCTGTGCTTTTTATTTGGAATGTTTTATAATTTTTCTCTTTCACTTCAGGGGGGCTAAAGTTTTGGCATGATTTGTATAGGAGAGTTGTTCTTCCTCACTTATCCTGCATAGGACTTGGTGGACCCTTTCCATTGAGGATTATGCCTTTCAAATAATATTCTTTTCTTTCCCTTGTTTGTGGGATTATTTTATGGGGTGGGGTTAACCCATCTGCCTAATCCTTCTTGAACTGGAAGTAAATAACCTGTACATTAATAAATGGTATGTGTGGTGACATCTCCCCTTGAAACATGCTCATGTTGATTTTTGTTTCTAAAGTAATTTGAGTTGATACAGCAAGGTAGTGTAACCGAGGCAAACACAGAAATTCTGTACAAGATATAATCATTCTCAAAAGAAGTAACTTCCTTAAAAGAAAGTAAAATTTATTTCAAGTGCTAAGAAAAATAAAAGCGCAAAATCAAAACCAGTTCAGGAAAGTGGGAACTGGTAATGCTGATGGCCCTCAGGGGTTTGGAACTTAGACACAGACCTTCATTCCTGGGGTTTAAATTTTGCCCAGGATTTCCAGAAGACCAGAGCCTTGAAAGAGAATCCCTACCAAAACCTGAAGCTCCAAAGAGCTATAGCATTTATGAATAGGGGCTAGAAATATTTCTAGATCCTTTTCAGGAATTAACAAAAATCTTATGTGTTTAGACCACAAAAGTTGCCTATGATGAAGGAATTGGAAGTTTAGAAAGTAAAGTGAGCAGGGCATGGTGGCACATGCCTGTAATCCCAGGATTTAGGAAGCTGAGTCAGGAGGATCACAGGTTCAAGGCCAGCCTCAGTGAATTAGCTAGGCCTTCCAAAACTTAGTAAGACCCTCTTTCCAAATAGAAAATAAAATAGGGCCGGTGTGTAGCTCAGAGGTAGAATGCCCCTGGGCTCCATACCCAGTACCCCCCCAAAAGCAAAGTTTGGGTCATTGACTTCTCCATTGACTTCTCCAGACTCTAGAGTTAAGGCAAACAAAGGGATTTCTCGTGTTATCGCTAGATATTGACTGTCCCCTGAAGAGCTCATGTATTAATGTTCAGAGTTGATGTAATTAAGTTATGAGGACTGTAATCTCATCAGTGGATAAATCCACGTGTTGGATTTCCTGGGTGGTGACCTAGGCAGGACCTACCTGAGAAGGTAGGTCCCTGGTGGTGTGACCTCAGGAATATGTTTTTGTCTTTGAATCCCCTTGCTTGATGGCTCTCTTGCTTCTGGCCTCCACAGTGTGAGAGCAGAGTCCTTGCTCTCTCCCTCTCGCTGCTTCCTGCCACCATACCTTGAGATCCACAGACCTGGCCTGACCTGGACTGAACCCCAAATCTCCAAAAACTGTGAGCAAATAAATCTTCCTTCCTCTAAATTATATGGTCCATTGTTTTTGGATTACAGCAGTGAGAATGTTTACTGAGACAGCTTGTAATGACATTTTCAATTCCGGGGTTATATCCACTTGTATTAAAAGAAAACTAAAGATGATCTCACAATAGCAGTATATGTTTTTATTGCCAGTCCCATTATCATTCACATGTGGAATTATTCTACTCCATTTGAAAGCATGATCAAAATTAGAATATATTAATTTTACTTGACGATTATGTGGAGAAATTTTATTATGAATTTCAGATATATTTTGTGTGAAGAGTTTAAGTCCTTTGCATTTTTAACCCTAGCCACTCATTACAGAAGAGGGTTATATTCATTGACAGTTATAACCAGGGAGTCTACAAGGTCCAAGAAGGCCAAGCTGCTTACTTTCTTCAGTTTAAAATTGTATGGTTTTGACTCATTTCCACCATTGATGTATCACATGTCTAGTTCTGGTGTACTGAATGGCAACCTCTTGAATTGGTCATTTCATGAATTCTTATTCAGTGTTAGTCATTGTGCCAAGCTGAATGGAAACAGAAATGATATAGACATGGGGTCCAACCCTATGGGATTTCATTGTATTTTGGTAGAAATCTTGCCAGTGGAGAGAATTTCCCAAATCCTAGTCTCTTCTAAATGATCATCTCATATGCTCTCTTTTCTTGCTATATTACAGTGTATCCATGTGTTAGCAATCTCCAGGATTTACAACAAGAAGAAAACATGAGATAGAGAATTAAGATTACCTATTTTTTTCCAGAGACATCGAGACATTTTTATGTTAAAAAAACAACAATCCAGTGACTCAGTGTATTGTAGTAGAAGTGGGATTATGGAGGTGGTTTTTTATTTCTACATTTACTAAATTAATCATCATAGCACATTTAAAATCAGATGATTCATTTTTGCAGAGAATACAGAAATTAGCAGTAGGAGGTTGGAAGATTCTGTGGTGGTCTATTTGTAAAGAAAATACATCTAATATCCCTCAGGGTATGAACAACCCTCATTGCTACTACTGTTTCAAAATGTTTTTCCCACTTGATAATAACAAAGAAGGATGTCAAAATGATACTATGAGAAAAAGGTAAAATTAGCAATGGAAATGTTATTGAATTAAATATTGAGCCAGTCATATAAAAATGATAAGATAAAAGCCCACTATACATGAAATTATAATGGTATACATATAATAGAGAATCTAAATTGAGAAAAGAGATTAAATAATCAAAAGCAATAGAAATAAAACTAATGAAATAGGTTGAAATTGCTAACACAAAGAAAAATAAACATAAAAGAACGAAATGAAAAGTACAACAGGATCTGGGTGTGGAAGCACATGCCTGAAATCCCAATACTTGGGAGGCTGAGACAAGAGGATGTCCATAGGTCCAAGGTCAGCTTTATCAATTTAGCAAGACCCTCAGCAACTTAATGAGACCCTGTTTCAAAATAAAAAATAAAATAGGGCTGGGATGTAGCTTGGAGGTAGAATGCCCCTAGGTTCAATTCCTAGTACCACAAAATGAATAAATGAATGAATGAATACATACATACATACATACATACATGCTACATACACTGCAAGCAATTTTTTGTTTACGATATACAAAATCATGCCATTATCCATATTTGCTTCAGATACATTTCTGAAGAAGATATAAACAGAGCTGGATGTGGTGGCACATGCTTGTAATTCCAGTACTTGGGAAGCTGAGACAGGAAGATTGCAGGTTCGTGGCCAGCCTCAGCTATTTAGTGAGGCCCTCTGCAACTTAGTGAGACCCTGTTTCAAAATAAGGATAAAAATAGGGCTGGGGGTGAAGCTCAGAGGTAGAATGCCCCTGGGTTCAATCCCCAGTGCCACAGAAAAAAGAAAAAAGAAGAAGATTTTTTCCAGAGGTCTGCCTGATAGCTCATCTGCCTCACCCACACTGTAGAAGTACCTGCTATCTTAAGGTTGTTACATACATCATACAATGCAAGCTTTCACTTTTCTTCAGTTAAATATATATTTGCAATATGTAATGTGGGTTTTGTTGTGATTGCTTTATGAAAATGGATATAAATGTTTTTATATGCTCCTTAACAACATTTATTCTCCCAACACATAAACATGATATATTTATCCATTTATTTATGTTTTTCAAAATTTAGTTTAGTGGTACTTTTTAAATCAGTTGTTCCATCCCTCATATTTCTATAAACTGGTAGTTATATTTGAAAACTTGATTAGGTTTGGGTTAATTTTAAATACTATAATTTTAAGAGTAACTTCTATTTTTTCTAAAAAAAATGCCTAAGTACAGTTGCCATGACCCATTAAACACAGGGGAAGCAAGGATATGGCAAGATCACCCACCTCTGTTGTGGTTAATCAGCAGTTATCATAATGTACAAACATCCTTGGCATCCTTTCCATACACGTAGACTCAGATGTTTGCTGTCTATTTTCACATGAATAGCATCATGTTAATCACATTACTCTGAAATTTGCCTTTGTTACTTACGAATAAAACATGGGTAATTCTCCAAGTGAGTAGATTAGAGCTATGTTTTTTGTTGTTCTTCTGTATAATTTCTCTTGGTTAAGGAAGTTGCACTATATAATCATCTATTTTCTTACTGATGGTCATTCACTGTTTCCAATTCAAATCACAATCACCTGTCAGATAATTCCTTTTATATCACTGATGGACACAGTAAGACAGTTTTGTACTTGCTGTGACATCAGAAGACCACAATTCACCGGGCGTGGTGGTGCACACTTGTAATCCCAGTACTTTGGGAGGCGGAGACCGGAGGATCCTGGTTCGCGGCCAGCCTCAGCTCTCTCTCTCTCTCTCTCTCTCTGCCTGTCTCTCTCTCTCTCTCTCTCTCTCTACTTAGTGAGGCCCTCCGCAACTTCATGAGACCCGGTTTCAAAATAAAGTATGAAAAATAGGGCCGGGGGCGTAGCGTGGAGGTAGAACGCCCCTGCGTTCAATCCCTGGTACCACACACACACACAAAAAAAGACCACAATTCTATACTGTTTAAGAAGAGTGGATTATTACAATTTCTTCTTAAATTGATTATATAATTATTTTATTTGATCTGAGTAAATAGTCTCTTAAAACACCACTAAGATCTCAACTGTTTTATTTCACTGCTCAGTTGCAATTGTATTTATTTGTTTCTCCAAAGACATTTTAATATATTTCAATTTGGCTCTGAGACATCTTAATACCTTCATTCAGACTCTTAAATAATTACTTTCTCTAATTTGAATAAACAAGGGTCTTCACCCCACTGCACATATAACTAAAATTGTGACTGTTTTTTAATCAATCTCTGTATAGCCTGTTCCAGTTCTGTATTTTTCTATATTTTCTCGCTCTCGCTCTCGCTCTCTCTGTAGAGTCATAGAGTCCGAACTCTTCTAAAGGAATATGTTTTGTGAATTTTAAGCCACAAAGATAATTTTATTTGTAACCTATTCAAGTAAGGCACATGATAAGGTTAGGGTTAGAGCTAGAGTTTTTTTTTTTTTTGTAGGTCATGGAAACCTGACCTCAATAACTTAATTACTTTGAAATTAATAAACCTATAAAATATTTACTGCTCTCAAGTTTAAAAAACCTTACACATGAGTGGCTTTAAAAATAAGAATAAAAGTAAAGAAGCAAATAAATTAATATTTATAAACTATAAAATTCAGTTTTTGGGCCAGAGAAAGCATTTTTAAAGATGTAATGATATATTATTTAATAATACATACTTATATACCCATTATTTAATAAGACATACTCATATTAGCTAATTTTGTAATAAAAGGTCATGCTATAAGACTTCATATAATAATGAATTTTATATTTTTCATAGATATTCAGTAGATACACTCATGATAATAGCTGTTGTTTTCATTCATACGCAGGACCTCTAAGTAGTTTATTATATCTGTTTAAACTAGGTATTCAGTGGGTGTTGAGCTGTGTAATCTGCTTTCAGTGTAGATGAATCAAACAGGCATTTTGTGAAAATAATTATCTCCTTCAATTACTATTTCAAAATAATTAATAATCACTTGGGTTTTATTATTTCATTGACATATGAAAGATAAAACTCTAGTGTGTGGAGACTTAAAGCTCTTAAAGTAAAAACTCTAGAGAATTAAACCCTGGCTTCATCATTCTTTGTTTAAAAATATCATGTGGCCATCTCTTAGACTTCCATAGTGATGGGAGATCTAAAATTGGGAGTCTCTCAGAATATCCAGAAACATTATCATAGAGGAGATAGCTTTCCAGGGAAACTTGAGTCAAATAGCAGGCTACTGTGTGGGGACAGCTTCAACCCAAGACCTTCAGATCAAGACCCCTGGATCCAAAAGGAAACAGAGACTGCACTTTTCCATTCTCTTTCTCTTCTTTTTGTTATGGTATCTTTTCTCCACATTGTTGGATTAGGGTGTTTGTCTCAGTCAGCATTCTCACTGCTGCAATCCAAAACAGCTGACTATGCAACTTAGAGGAAGAACGATTTATATACTCACAGTTCTGGAGATTTCAGGGGTTCAGTTCATGTCAGTCCAGAGTTTAGGGCATGGCACAGTGAGCAGAGAGAGGGAGAAAGCAAGTGCTCTGCTCTCATATCACAGAGGCTGGAAGCAAGAGAGAGCAAGCAAGGGGATTGACAGACACATGCACAGTCTCGAGGCCACACCCCCATGACCCAACTCCTTCAACCACACGCCCCCCCCCGCTTATGTTACCACCCAGTAGATCCACTACAATGGATTTATCCACCGATTTGATTACAACCCTCTTGACTTAATTATATCAACTCTGAACTTTAATATATGAATGCTTCAGAGGACATTCTACATCCAAACCATGACAGTGTGTATTAAAACTTCCCTTTGGGAGTGGGAATCAGGGCAGGGTGTGTGCAAATTTAGGTTTATAAATTCCTCTCTCTCTCTCTATTCTCTCTTTCTAACACATACACTCTCTCTCTTCTCTCTCTTTCTATATATATAGAGAGATTTTATATATATGTATATACATATATATGTATATATAGATTATATATACGTATATATATAAATTATATATAATCTATATATACATATATACATATATGTATATAGATTATATATAACATATATAGATTATATATAACATATAGGTTATATATAACATATAACATATGTTATATACATATATATGTCCTTGTTATTGAATAAATCAGATCATGTTAAAATACATATTTTGATTTGGTATGTCTGAGGTCAAACTTGAGATTCCATGTTTCTAATAAGCTTCCAAGATATATAGATGCTGTTGGTCCATAAATATCAATTCGTAGACCAAGAACCTAGAGAGAGTTTTGCAGTTAGTGTTCCAATCATAAGTTTCAAACAGTGAAAGAAGGGAGTTTGTATTGCCCGAAATTCCTAAGTTAAATTTTCCTCTCCTATTCACTAGTTGGGAAGAATATAGCAAATATAAAAAGGAAAATTAATAAAAAAAACTAGACATAAAAGTATTCCTTTCGCTATAATTATATCATGATTCCACATAACAAGAGTTACTCATACCACAGAATTTTGCCCTTGACACATTGTTCCTAATTATTGTATTAATCAAAGGAGTGACTAACTTCTTGCCAGAAAATATTGCTTCCTTATGAAACCCTCTTAAGGTAATTATCTTGCAGTGTAGTAAACTCATTCTTTCAATAGGGCATAGAACATTAATGATCAAAAAGGGAACAACTTCAAAATTTAATTACATTTCAGACTTCCCTGACTGCTGTATCTGGTTATGGTTTACAAAACAGATGCAAAATATCATCAAACAAATTGTATGTGAACAACAACAAAAAAAACATTAGAGTACAAATTCAATACTAACTCATGAAACTAATTATGTTATTGGCTTTCTAGGCATTAAGTTTTCCTAGGCTATAGGTACCCCTAATCTTTTTGGTAGTGTCCTAGAAAATTAACTATTTACTTTCTCTCTCTCTCTCTCTCTCTCTCCCTCTCACACACACACATACATACACACACATACACACACACGATATACAGTAAAAATAGCAAATTCATAAAATTCTCTGTTTATATTTCTAACCACAGACACATTCTTTGTTTAAGTAACAGGTTGTGCATGTATAGGCCATTAGTGATCATTAATCTATGAAGCAGTTCTTGAATTTCACAAGTAGGTTTAAATTTCACAGTTGCATTTCATGTCAGGGAGTCAAGATTATTCACCACTTTCATATGCTAACACCTGTGATCAAGGCATAAAGGCTGATAAACTAGCATTTAGCTCTTTGTATAAACACTGAATCAGAAGGATAAGTCATGAATTTGCCAATTGTCCTCCCCTGCTGAGAATATTAGCTGATATTCATAACATATGCACAGTAAGCCCTGAAAATGTTTTTCTTTCCTCATAGCAAGTCTTACATGTTCATGGTCAATTTGTGTGGTCAATTCCAAAAGGAAGAATTGAGGTTGATATTTAGGACAGTGTTATTTTCTTCATTTTCCCTTTTATTAGGCATAGTATGATCTATGGGGAAATCAGACTTTTATGTTAGGAAAACTAGAAAAAAAAGTTTTTCTAAACCCAAAGAAGCATTATGATATTTTTTTTAAATTTTAGAACAGAAGAAATTCTGGTATGCACAAATATTATAGATAGTCTGTTCTTTCATTTCATATTTAATGGGGATTCTGTTTTATTTTTACAAAAATAAGTGTTTTTATATTTCCATTACTTGTTCAATGTTTTATGTAAAATTCTAAATGAAAACCTACATAATCAAGATCTTATATGAATATCTCACAGCTAACATCTTGTTCCATGATGAAAGACTAACAGCTTTTCCTCTAACATCAGGAAAAAGGCAGGGATGCCCTCTCTTGATACTTCTATTCAACATTGTTTTGGAAGCCCTAGCAAAAATAACTAGGCAAGAAAGAAAGAAAGAAAGAAAGAAAGAAAGAAAGAAAGAAGAAAGAAAGAAAGAAAGAAAGAAAGAAAGAAAGAAAGAAAGAAAATAAATGGCATTCAAATTGAAAAGGAAGGAGTAAAGCTCTGTTCATTGATGGCAGGATCTTATATGTAAAAAAACATAAGATTCTACAATAAAAAGCCCTCTTACTGCTATAAATGAATTCAACAAGGTTGCATAATCCAAAGTCAACAGTTAGTTACATTTCCAGATACTAACAATGAACAATACAAAAAGGAATGTTAAGAAATAATCCTTTTACAATGGCACCAAAAAGAATAAGATACTTAGGAATAAAGTTAACCAAAGAGGCAAAAGACTTATAAACTGAAAAGTATATAGCCTCATTGAGAAATTAGTCACATGTAAATAGAATGTCATCTTGTGTTTATGGATTAGAAAATACTATAGTTAAAAATGTCCAAACTACTAAGAGTAATACAGAGATTTAGTGCAATCCCCATTAAAATAATCCTAAAATTCATATAAAATCTCAGAGGATCCTAAATAGCCAAGAGAAAGAAAATGAAAGCTGGAGGCTTCATAGTTCCTGATTTCAAAACATACAAAACTACAGTAATCAAGAGAGTATCATCATAGCACAAAGATAGATGTATAACTCAATGGGACTGAATAGAGAGCCCAGAAATAAACTCTTTTTATATATGGTCAAATAGCTTTTGACAATGGTAACAAGGCTACATAAGATCTAAAGGACAGTCTTTTCAACAAACTTTACTGGGAAAACTCACTATTCATATGCAAAAGAATGAAGTTGGCCTTTACACAATATACCAAAATTAACTCGAACTGGATCAAGGAACTAATGGTAAGATCTGAAACTATAAAACACTGAGGAGAAAAGATGGGTAAAGTGCTTCATGATATTGGATAGATACACTGATGATTTTTGGATATGACACCAAAAGTACAAGCAACAGAAGGAAAATGGACACATGGAACTACATCGAATTCAACTAATATCTAGAATATATAAAGAACTCAAAAAACTTAGCACCAATAAAACCAACCTAATTAAAAATGGAGTATTTAAATGAATAGATACTTCTCAAAAGAAGAAATACAAATGCTCAGTAAATATATGAAAAAATGTTCAACATCATTAACAATCAGAGAAATGCAAATCAAAATTACCCTGAGATTCCATCAAACTCCAATTAGAATACAAACAATAATAAATGCTGGTGAGGATATGGGGAAGTATGAACACTTACACACTGTTGGTGGGATTGCAAATTAGTGCAGCCACTATGGAGATCAGTATGGAGGTTCCTCAAAAGACTACGAATGGAACCACCATATGACCCAATGATACAACTCTTCAGTATCTTTCCAAAAGAATTAAAGTCAGAATACTATAGTGATACATGCATACCCATCTTTATAACAGTACAATTCACAATAGACAAATTATGGAGTCTACCTAGGTGTCCATCAACAAACAAATAACTAAAATGTGGTATTTACACATATTGGAATTTTATTCAGTCATAAAGAAGAACAAAGTTATGTCACCGGGCGTGGTGGCGCATGCTTGTAATCCCAGTACTTTGGGAGGCGGAAACTGGAGGATCCGGGTTCACGGCCAGCCTCAGCTCTCTCTCTCTCTCTCTCTCTCTCTCTCTCTCTACTTAGTGAGGCCCTCTGCAACTTCATGAGACCCGGTTTCAAAATAAAGTATAAAAAATAGGGCTGGGGGTGTAGCGTGGAGGTAGACCGCCCCTGGGTTCAATCCCCAGTACCTAAAAAAAAAAAAATTATGTCATTTGCAGAAAATGGATGCAAGTAGAGAATATTATGCTGTGAGATCAGCCAGTCTCAGAAAGTCAAGGGTCATGTATTTTCTCTCATATGTGGAAGTTAGAATGAAAAAAGTCAACAAAAGGGACTTCAGTCAAAGGAGAGAGACCAGAAGAATAGTGGAAGGGGATTGGGGGAGGGAGTTGGGGAAGGGAAAATGAATATTGAGGAAGGGAACCGTTCAAGTTAGGTTACAACCATACAAGGTTTCACTACTAATCTCATTAACATGTAAGGGGAGGGAGGAAGGGGGAGCAGGGTGGGGGTTATACGTAAGGAAATACACCAAGTGATGTGAGCATATATGTTTGTAGCACTTTGAATCTCACTATGATATCTAATTATATTGATCTATAAAAGCATTAAAAATTAAATAAAGGGGTCATCAAAGGCTCCTTTACAGCAAAGTTTTCACTTGTAACTAGAAAAACAATAACAAAACAACAACAACAATAAAACAACTTATGCACAAGAGAAGCAATCAATGGAGCTAAAAGGCAGTCAACAGAGGGGGAGAAAATATTTGCAAATTATTCACTAGATAAGAGGTTAATATCCAAAATATACAAAGAAATTTTACAAGTCAACAATAGCAAAATAATCCAATTAAAAATGGGCAAAAACTTGAATAGAGAGTTGTCTGAGGAAAGCATAAAAATGGTCCACAGGTATATGAAAGATCATCACTAATTGCTAGGAAATTGCAAATCAAAATTATAATAAGATATCATCTGATATCCATTAGTATGGCTAATAATAAAAACAAACTCATAAACAGAAAATAACCAATGTTAACAAGAATGTGGGGAAATAGAAACTCTTGTGCATAGTTGGGACTGAAAGTGTTGGAGATGATATGAAAAATATGGAAGTTCTTCAAAAAATTAAGAATAGAATTACCACATTATTCCATCAATTTCCCCTTCTAGATTCATATCCAAGAGTATTGAAACCTGGACATTGAGCAAATCCATGTTCAATGCAGCATTATTCATAATAGTCAAGAAGCAAAAAGAACCTAAATGTCCAATGATGGATGAATGGATAAAAAATGTAGCACCTACATATAATAGAATATTCAGTCTTGGAAAGGAAGGAAAGTTTGTCATATGCTGCAATATAAATGTATCTTTAGAATGTTATGGTAGATGACATAACCCAGCCAAAAAAGACCAATACTGCTCAATTCCACTTAATTGAGGTATATAAAGCAGTTAAAGTTTTTGAAACAGAAAGGAGACTGGCAGTCCCCAGAGCACATGGGGGTGGGGGAGGAAGGGAGAGAGTCTTTGTTCAATGATTATAGGGTTTCCATTTTGCAAGATGAAGTTCTAGAGATCTGTTGCACCACAGCATGCATACAGTTAACATGAATGTACTGTGTCATTACAAATAGTTAAGATAGTAAGTGTCACATGCTTTTAAATTTTTTACTGTAATTTTTTAATAGAAAATGGTAATCATTACTGACATACATAAAGATGTCTGTTGGATTGACTTGGAGAAATGAAGGAAATAAACATCTGGAGTAGTGGCTGTAGCTCAGTGTTAGACCACTTGCCAACTATGTGCAAGGTTCTGGGGTTGATCCCTAGCACTCCATACACACACAAGTATGTGCTAGGTCCTGGGGTTGATCTCTACCATTCCATACACACACATGTAAAATTAACCTCTAAGAAGTGGAATATGCCTCTAAATAAAAGAATGATTCCTTTATTTATACAATTAAAGAAATAATAATGGGAAAATATCAGATGTAATTGAAAACAATAAGAGAGGCAGAACTCCATGGAAAGCCAACTTATAGGTCATACAGTTTAAAAATTCTAAATTAAACATAGGACATGTCATTATAATTGTGTGCATACTTAATAATTAAGGTCAAATTGCAAATTTTTAAGTTGAAAGATTGAATATATTGTTTTACTCTGTTTTAAATTTCTAAATTAGCAAAGAGATTAGTGGAAATTATTTATAAAATATGAACTTTTCCCCTCTAATGATTTTTCATTTAGCTTAATTCCAAATTGCTATTTGAAAGATACAAAGAAATTGAATCATTCACTGTCTCCTAAAATGGTGTGAGGATCCAGAAAGACTTTGAAAAAGTGACCTAAACCATGAATGTGAAAAATATCACTAGATTTTTGTTCCTAGCATACTTAGTTATAGAATGATTAAAGTATGGTACATATTCATTAAAGTTATTTAAGACTCCAGTAGTAGTATTCATTTGATGGGCCTTTAATGTTCCGTTTCATCAAGGTTACGAATATATAAGACAGGAAATACAAGTTCTACTGTTTCAACTCTTATCTCATTTGACTTTTTTTCTTATACTATTTTATCTGTCAGTAAGTTATTTGGGTTTTTTGATGGCTAGCTTTAAAAATTAACAGGTAAGGATATAAATTATTTCTTTGGAATAACAATACTAAAATTCTTTTGGTATCAAAGCATTCTAAAATAATTTTTGAACTTAGTAAAAAAGATTAAATAGTCTCTTTTCTCAAATTACTAAACATTCTTAACTGAATGTCCTATGTAATCATAGTCAAACTTATAAGTTTTTGATATTAAGAAATCTTAATTTATGGTAAGTATTGTGTTTTTTATTTTTGAAGAGGAATGGATGGAGCTTCTGTAAAATACTTTATATTGTATTATTGTAATGATTGACTAGTGCATTTTATAGGGTATTGTTACTGTTTATATACAAAACAGCTTGTTGATCCCTTTGCTAAGAGAGAAACTATTTTATGTAAAAGTTTTCTGAAAGCCATCTTTACCATTAAATATCACATGAATGTATGTCTCCAAACACTAGTTTTCTTGATATGGAATCATATAATAGGCAGTCTTTTGTGTTGGGCTTCTTTCACTTAGCATGATGTTTAAAGATTCATCCATGTTACAGTATGATTCAATATGTCATCCCTTTTTCTTGCTGAATTGTATGAACATATCACAGGTCATTACCCACCCATCATTTGATGGACACTGTTGTTTCCTCATTTGACTGTGAAGGGTGAACCTTCCATGAACATTTTTCTATAAAACTTTGCATGGACATGGTTTTCTGTTTCTCCTGGGTAGGTACTAGTAGTAAAATTAGTAGGCCATATTAAAAAAAAATCTATGTTTAGCATTTTAAGAACTGCCAAATGACTTTCCAAGATGGCTATTCAAAGTTGCTTTAAAGTCCTTGTGTAAGAATTTTAGCATCAGTATCATGTTGGATTTGGCATCTATTGGTTCTCTTTTATTGAAACTTGATAATGTTTGTCAACTTTTAGATTGTTTTATTTCCTGAGTAATAACCATTATTACTATTATTATTACTATTATCATTATTACTAATATAGTAGTAGAGTAGTAGTAGTAGTAGTAGTAGTAGTAGTAGTGTTGTGTTGTTACCATTCTCATCCATTATTATTAATATCCATCTCCACCCAGGTCTGGCTTCGTCATTGTGACCTCCAAAGAGTACATCTAAATAACTAGAGTGACTCTTGGCCACTCATTGTGATTCTTTCAGTGCTAGTATTTCATATTCCTTCTTTTGTGTTTTCTTCAGCATCTGTTAATGGTTACCTCCTGCCTGAGTGACTGCACTTTGTTTCCTTATATATGCATTCTTCCATTCTTGTTTGTCTAACAGACTTTTTGATCTGCTACTCTAACTTAGCCTTGATTCTGGTTTCCCTGCCTGCTTCTGATACAAAGCATTTCTTTAAGATTAAATATTCCCTAGTTCTTCAAGGATTTTTCAACTCTGGTCCCAGAAAATTATTCTAAAGTCACTACTAATATAATATAGTACCTCAAGTGCCTACTGTGTGACCAGTGGTGAGATAAATAATGGTTATATAAAAATGAAAAGTACACAGTACTCTGCTGCCAGCCCCTGCCTAGCAAACTGTCTGGTTCCAATGAGTTGTGTCTGGAAACAGATTTCATCATTTCACTAGTTGCCAAGTATCTTATGCTTCTACCTCCCAACAAACCAGTTTTTCTTTACTATATGCTAGCAATAATTGTCTTTGGTGTCAATCATTCTATCCTGAATCACTAAATACATGGTATTGTTATTACTATAATTATTGCTATTATTGCTATTGTATGTCATTTCTGAATGCAGAGGGGAATTCTGAAGAAGGAATATTTTGAAAAGAATGATACTGACACTTTCACTAAAAGGAAATGAAATATGCTAAATGTGAGTCAGAAAATTTGAGTCACAAAAAAGGAACAAATTGTGTGTACCTTGTTAGAATTTTTCCTGCTGATAATTATAGTATCATTCCTTTTCCTAGATATCTCAGAAAAGATTTATAAGATAAACTTGTAAGAACCCATTGGATATATAGTTCTTTCCTTGTTGGTAGCCTCATACTTGTGGGGACCAGGCCAATTGAAAGAGATTAGGGTAAGTGGCAGGCAGTCATGCACCGAACCTGACCCCAGACCTTTCCATTTCTGCTCAAGCTCTGAGTCTGCTCAGAGCTACAATAACTGAGAACTTCCTCTGAGGTGCTAACATTTTGCCATTTGACAAGGTGCACACTGTCTAAGAGCACCATCTTCATTTAAGAACTTCATCCTTGATGATATGAAGATAACAGCAAAAGCATGAGAGTGAGAAAGTGTGAGGAAGAGAGGAAAAAAACATATTAACTTGTAGGTGTTTTTAGGAACATTTTATGGCTCACCCGATACTAATTATAATATGATTTCAAATGTGTTAAGTTAACATTTCATGAAGTCCTTTTCATATGCCAGCCTTAGCAGGTCTTATTTTTGCTTCCTGCATATTTTCAGGCACTGAGATAAGTAGTTCATATTGCTTCTTTTCCTTTTATAACTTTTTAAATACGTGTGCACTCAAACATTATTTCTTAACTGGATCTGTATCTCTTCCCTTCACTCTTTTAAGCTTAGATATTTTAATTGTACCATTTCCAATATATTTAAAATACAAATAGCATATGAAATGTGTCAGTCCTCACATTGAATTTATAAATAAGTCTGGTCACAGTCAAATAATTTCACACATTGCCCAGCATAAACGTCAATTTAAAATATGAAGCTCATAAATAAAATGAAAACTGTTACCCAGCGGATCTAAAAACAGTTATTATGTCAGAGTTAATCTTTGCACCAGCTCATGGTCTTTCTGCATACTGCTTTGAATGTGAACCCCTAAATACCAAGGGTCCTGCATAATAAATCTTCCTGTGCTACCTCATTTGCAAATTTAAATTGGGAAAACATCATCATCTACCTGAATTGAATTTAACCTTGTGGAAAAGGAGATAATTGTGTATTTGCAAAGGATGTCAAAATAAGATGAGATGGTGCGTGTTCATTGAAAAATAAGCAAGGCCATTACAAAGTCTTCTGGAGTGCCCCACACATATCATGGAAGCATAATTAGCTTAGTCAAGGGTTGAGGCTGGTCACAAACTTGGAACCAAACCGTGGACAACTGGTCATTCACTGCACAAAGTACATGAAACCTGAGTGGGAAAAGGGCTGTTCAAATGGACATTTAGTTTACACAGGAATCTGCAGGGTAAGTATGTATTTTCAAGAAGAAAACAATGCTGGATTCTCCCCAGAAGAGCAGAAGTAAGTATGTGTGGTTCCACTGTGGGGTTTGCATTACCTAGGCAGGAATGAATGGGGTAATTTTTAATATACTGGGAAAGAGTTGCTTATGTGCTAACTCCTATGGCCCATACAATGACTGTATATATTAGTATTTGTTTATGAAAACCCTTATATTGTTGTTGGCATTTCAAATTTATTTCTATAGCAAGAGCTTGATTTTACAAATTACGCCCACAGTGAATTTCCCACATGTGGTTTTTCCAATGATCTCTGCAGAAGGGCTGTATTTTTAAGTGTGGGGGCCAGGTATGCATGCTTCTCCTTCAGTTTTGCAACAGAATTCTAGCTTGATTAATTGCAACGATTTTGGGCCATGCAGATTTCCAAATCCACTCTGGTGTTAGCAGCTGTGCAAACAATAGTTTTGGTTTTTTGTTTGTTGGTTGGTTTTTGTGGTGATGGTATTTCTTCTCTCCTATTTAAACATAGACATAGCTATTATTTTCTTAAATTGTAGAATTTTACCAGATTTTTTCCTTAATTTTTTAATGCGGTATTGGGGATTGAACCCAGGGGCATTCTACCTCTGAGCTACACACCCACACCCAGCCCTATTTTTTATTCTTTATTTTTGAAACTGGGTCTCACAGTCTCACTAAGTTGTGGAGGGCCTCACTAAATAGTTGAGGCTAGCTGCGAACCTGCGATCCTCCTGTTTTAGCTTCCCAAGTACTGGGATTACAAGCGTGCGCCTGTATGCCCGGCTAGATTTTTTCCTTAAAAGTCATACAATATTAACTTCCCTAGAATGTTGTGATCCCTTTCCAAAATATCCAGTTGTGTTTCTTTCTGTAAGTTCTGCTCACTTCTGTGACTCAATACCCCATTTGTAAAATGCAAATGCACTTATAGGTTGGTGGTAAGACTTAAATGAGGTAATATATGTAAAGCACTTAGAATGGTAATTTAACTGTTATCGCTTTTATTATAGTTGTTTCTGTTTCTTTCACTTCTCTTTTGGTAATTTACTCTAAATAAATAATAAAGTATAATGTTCTCTCTTTAGTGTTTTTATTCTTTTGTCCTTCATTGAATTTTGCACATTCTAGGATACTAGGCAGTTAGCATAAGTTTTCATATATAATTTTTCAAAGATCATGTCAAATAGATTTATAATTTTCATTTTACTAAGAATTAAATTTTGAGACTTAGAGATAATAAATAACTTGCTTGAGGCTACATGGTTACTAAGTGGCAGAGTTACAACTTAAATCAAGCTAATTGAACTCATAGACTGGGTTCTAGATTCAAAGTCTATTTTATCATCTCTTCAACCTTCCTTCATCTGTGTGTGTGTGTGTATGTGTGTGTGTGTGTGTGTGTGTGTGTGTGTGTGTTACTAGAGATTGAATCCAGGG
>PVJS01000442.1:0-89569 GCA_004027185.1 Glis glis | reverse complement strand
CAAACATACATGCACACGGCACTCGTGTGACTCCCTCTGGACCACCCCCCCGCCATGCATGTCAGTGAGAGTGGTAGTGATACCTTCTATGGACATAGCATTATTTTAACTGTTTCCTTCAAGCCTTCTTTTTCCCTTTCCTTTGTCCCTCCCCCAATCCCCTTTTGCTACGCTACCTGTCTCTCTCCTCATTTATCTGAAGTCCCTTTTGTTTCCTATTTTCTTTCTAGCTTCCACATATGAAATAAGATATATGACTCTTGATTTTCTGAGGCTGGCTGATTTCACTTAACAAGGTATTCTCTACTTCTATCCATTTTCCTGCAAATGACATCATATCCATTCATATGCTGAAGAACACCTAGGTTGCTTCTAAAATTTGGCTGTTGTGATTCATGCTGCTATAAGCATGGATATGCATGTATCAATATAGTATTCTGACTTTAGTTCTTTTGGAAAGATACCAAGGAGTGGGATAGCTGGGTAATATGGTTGTTCTATTCTTAGTCTTTTGAAGAATGTCCATACTCATCCCCATAGTGGTTGTACTAATTTACACTTCCACCAATAGTGTGTAAGAGTTCCTATTTCCTCACATCATCACCAGATTTATTATTGTTTATATTCTTGATGATTGCCGTTCTAATTGGAGTTAGATGGAATCTCTGTGTAGTTTTGATTTGCATTTCCCTGATTGCTAGTGATAGTGAACATTTTTCATATATTTATTGGCCACTTCTATTTCTTCTTTTGAAAAGTGTCTATTCAGTTCAATTGCCCTTTTTATATTGGGTTATTTGTTTTTATAGTGATAAGTTTTTTAAGCTCTTTGTATATTCTAGATATTAGTCCTTTATTGGAGGAGCAGCTGGCAAAGATTTTCTCCCATTCTGTAGGTTTTCTCTTCAGACTCTTTTTTTTAACATGCTTTTATTGGTGCATTGGAGTCTTACATTGCAATGAATATCTATTTGATGTTAACATACATGCACACAGCTCTTAGTGCCCCCCACCTCCCCCCACCTGTATGAAGTACCAAGAATGGTGTTAGTATATTTTCACATGTATATATTGTTTATGATAGTAATTCCATTAATTCACTTCTTTCTTGCCCTCCCCCTTCCCTTATACCACTTCCTTTGTTCCACTGAGGGTTCTCTATTATCAACTGGAGTCCTTTGTGTGACCCTACTACTACTTAGGTTGCACGTATTAATGAAAACATATGTCCCTTCTTTTTTTGTGATTGACTGATCTCGCTCAACATAATGTTCTCCAGATCCTTCCACTTTCTTGCAAATGATGTTATTTTGTTCTTCTCTATTGCTGAGTAGAATTCCATTGTGTGTATTTCCCACAATTTTGTAATCCACTCACCTGTTGATGGACACCTGGGTTGGTTCCATGATTTGGCCACTGTGAATTGTGCTGCTATGAACATGGGTATGCATATATTACTGTAGTTTTCTGGTTTCAATCCCTTTGGTTTGATACCCAGTAGTGGTATAGCCGGATCATATGGTGGGTCCATTCCCAGTTTTCTGAGGAATCGCACACTGATCTCCATAGTGGTTAAACTAGCTTGCAATCCCACCAACAGTATAGAAGAGTGCCAGTTTCCCCACATCCTCGCCAACATTTATTATTGTTTGACTTCTTAATGATTGCCATTCTTATTGGGGTCAGATGAAATCTTAGGGTAGTTTTGATTTGCATCTCCCTGATTGCTAATGATGTTGAACATTTTTTTTATGTATCTACTGGCCATTTGTATCTCTTCTTCCATGAAGTGTCTATTCATTTCAGCTGCCCACTTCTTGATCGGATTATTTGTTTTCTTAGTGTAGAGCCTTTTAAGTTCTTTGTATATCCTAGATATTAGACCTCTGTCAGAGGGATAGCTTGCAAATATCTTCTCCCATTCTGTAGGCTTTCTCGTTAGGCTCTTGATAGTTTCCTTTGATGAGCAGAAGCTTTGTAGTTTAATGCTATCCCACTTATTAATCCTTGTTTTAATTTCCTGTGCTTTGGAGTCTTGTTGAGGAAGTTTCTACCTGTGCCTATATGTTGGAGTGTTGAACCTATGCCTTCTTCTAATAATTTCACAGACTCTGGTCTAACTTTCAGGTCTTTAATCCATCTCTAGTTCACTCCTGTGCAGGGTGAGAGGTAAGGATTTAGTCCCATTTTTCTACAGGTAGATAACCAGTTTTCCCAGCACCATCTGTTGAAAAGATTGTCCTTTCTCCAACGTATGTGTTTAGCACCTTTGTCAAAAATCAATTGACTATAAGTTTGTGAACTTGTTTCTGTATCTTCTATTCTGATCCACTGGTCTATGTGTCTGTTTTTGTGCCAATATCATGCTGTTTTTATTACTATAGCTCTGTAGTACAATTTGAAATCAGGAATTGTTATGCCTCCTGCAAGATTCTTATTCCTGAGAATAGCTTTGGCTATTCTCGGTCTTTTGTTTCTCCATATGAAATTAGTGACTGATTTTTCTAGATATGTGAAAAATAATGTTGGTATTTTGATAGGGATTGCATTGATTCTATAGATCATTTTTGGCAGAATGTCCATTTTGATAATATTTATTCTGCCTATCCAAGGGCAGGGGAGATCTTTCCATCTTCTAAGATCTTCTTCGATTTCTTTCTTCAGTATTTTATAGTTATCATTGTAGAGGTCTTTTACCTCTTTGGTTAAGTTTATTCCTAGGTATTTGATTGGTTTTGAAGTTGTTGTGAATGGAATTGTTTTCTGGATTTCTTTCTCAGTGGATTCATGGTTGGCATATATGAAAGCTACTGATTTATTTAGGTTGATCTTGTATCCAGCTACTTTGCTGAATTTGTTGATCAGCTCTTGTAGATTTTTGGTTGAGTTCTTTGGGTCTTCTAGATACAGGATCATGTCATCTGCAAATAAAGATAATTTTAGTTCTTCTTTTCCTATTTGAATTCCTTTGATATTCTTCTCCTGTCTTATTGCTCTGGCAAGAGTTTCGAGGACTATATTGAAAAAGAGTGGTGACAGTGGGCAACCTTGTCTTGTTCCTGTTTTTAAATGGAATTCTGGCAATTTTCCCCCATTCAATATGATGTTGGCTTTGGGTTTCTTATATATTGATTTAATGATGTTGAGGTATGTTCCTTCTATTCCGATTTTCTGTAGAGTTCCTAATATGAATGAGTGTTGAATTTTGTCAAATGCTTTCTCTGCATCTATTGAAATGATCATGTGATTCTTGTTTTTAGTTCGATTCATATGGTGAATAACGTGTATTGTTTTGCATACATTGAACCAGCCTTGCTTTCCTGGGATGAAACCAATTTGGTCATGATATATAATTTTCTCAATATGGTTTTGAATGCGCGTGGCTAGTATTTTATTTAGAATTTTTGCGTCTATGTTCATTAATGATATTGGTCTGTAATTCTCTTTTCTTGATGTGTCTTTATTTGGCTTTGGTATTAATGTGATGTTGTCCTCATAAAAGGAATTTGGAAGAATTCCGTCTCTTTCAATTTCACGGAATAGTTTGTGAAGTATTGGTTTTAGTTCTTCTGTAAAGGTTTTGTAGAATTCAGCTAGAAAACCATATGGACCTGGGCTTTTCTTTGATGGCATACTTTTTATTGTTGTTTCTATCTCTGTGCTTGCTATTGGTTGATTCAGGTTTTCTATATCCTCTTGGTTCAATTTAGCTAGGTTGTATGTGTCTAGAAATCTTTTGATTTCTTCCATGTTTTCCATTTTATTGGAATATAAGTTTTCAAAGTAGTTTCTTATGATCCTCTGGATTTCTTCACTATCTGTGGTGATGTCCCCTTTTTCATTTCTGATTTTGGTGATTTGGGTTGATTCTCTCCTTCTTTTGGTTAGGTTAGCTAGTGGTTTGTCAATCTTCTTAATCTTCTCAAAGAACCAGCTTCTTGTTTTGTTGATTCTTTGTATTGTTTTTTTATTCTCTATTTCATTAATTTCTGCTTTGACTTTAGTTATCTCCTGCCTCCTACTGGCTTTGGGATTCGACTGTTCCTGTTTTCAAGATCCTTGAGGTGTGTCATTAGGTTATTTATTTTGATGTCTTCTGTTTTTCTTATGTGGGCACTCAGTGCTATAAATTTTCTTCTTAACACTGCCTTCAAAGTGTCTCATAGATTTTGGGACGTTGTGTCTAGGTTTTCGTTTAATTCTAGGAATCTTTTTTTTTTTTTTTTGCGGTACTGGGGATTGAATGCAGGGGCGCTCTACCTCCACGCTACGCCCCTGGCCCTATTTTTTTTAATGCTTTATTTTTGAAACCGGGTCTCACGAAGTTGCGGAGGGCCTCACTAGGTAGAGAGAGAGAGAGACAGAGAGAGACAGAGAGAGACAGAGAGAGATAGACCGATCGATCTATCCATCGATCGATCGTGCACGCGTATGCGCGCTGAGGCTGGTCGCGAACCCGGATCCTCCGGTCTCCGCCTCCCAAAGTATTGGGATTACAAGCGTGCGCCACCACGCCCGGCTCTAGGAATCTTTTTATTTCTCCCCTTTCTTCTTTTCTGATCCATTCCTTGTTCAGAAGTGTATCATTCAGTCTCCATGTATTTATGTGGTTACTTTTAGTCTTCTTGTTATTAATTTCCAGTTTCATTCCATTGTGATCTGAGAAGATGCAGGGAATTATATCACATCTTTTGAATTTGCTGGTGTTTGCTTTATGACCCAGTATATGATCTATTTTGGAGAATGTTCCAAGGGCAGCTGAGAAAAATGTGTATTCAGCTGTTGCTTGTTGAAATAATCTGTGTGTGTCTATTAGATCCATCTGGTCTATGGTTTGCTTTAGGTCTGAACCATCTTTATTCATCTTTTGTCTGGAGGATCGACAAAACATGTGGTGTGCTGAAGTCTCCCAATATTATTATGTTTGGGTCTATCTGGGACCTGATGTCCTGAAGAATTTGTTTTATGAATGCGGGTGCGCCCACATTTAGGGCGTAAATGTTTACTATTGTTATATCTTCTTGTTGGATCGTTCCTTTTATTAGTAAGAAGTGACCTGCTTTGTCTCTTCTGATGTGTTTTAGTTTAAAGTCTGTTTTGTCGATATAAGTATTGCTATCCCTGCTTGTTTTCGATCTCCGTTTGCATGGTATGTCTTTTTCCATCCTTTTACCTTTAGTGTATGAGTATCTTTGGCTAGAAGGTGAGTTTCTTTTAAGCAGCATATAATTGGATTATGCTTTTTAATCCACATTGCCAGTCTCTGCCTTTTAATTAGGGAGTTGAGTCCTTTGACATTCAATGTTATTATTGAGATGTGATTGTTGTTTCCTGTCATTTTGAGTTTTATTTTCTGTTTGCTGTAGTGACAAATCTCCTTGTTTAGTTGCCTACCTGGTGGAGTTCACCTCTCCTGTGGTTCTGAAAATTGCTTGTTTTTCTTTCTTTGTGATTTATTTCTTTTAGGATTTTCTCCAGTGTTGGCTTGGTCCTCATGAATTCTTTAAGTGTTTGTTTATCATGGAATATTTTTATTTCTCCATCAATTTTAAATGATATCCAGCAAAGGCTGGATATACCAGTCTTGGTTGGAAGTTGTTTTCTTCCATAGTCCAGAGTACTCCATACCAATCCCTCCTGGCATTCCTGACTTGGGTTGAGAAGTCTGGGGTAAGTTTTATTGTTTTGCCCCTTTATGTCACCCTTTCTTTTGCTCTTGCTGCTTCTAAGATTCTTTCTTTGCCCTCTACATTAGACATTTTAATTATTACGTGGCGTGGTGAGGTCCTTCTTTGGTCCTGCCTTGATGGAGTTCTATATGCCTCCTGTATGTGAATGTTCAAGCCCTTTTTTTCCATTTTCGAAAGATTATTTCTTTAAAGAGGTTTTTTATACTCTTAGTCTGTGTTTCTAATCTTTCTTTGATGCCTTTTATCCTTAGATTAGGACGTCTTGCATTGTCTTGTATTTCTTGGATGGCCAGGGTGTGTTGTTGTAATACCTTCTGCATATCGTTGACTGTGTTTTCAGTTTTGAATGAACTGTCTTCCATGAGTGATACCCTGTTTTCCATGTAGTCAACTAGAGTTGGTTTCTATTGCAGTCTTTAATTCATTTATTGACACATTTTGTTCAGTGTTTCTTTCTGATTCTTTCTTAGAGCCTCAACTTCTTCCTTCATCTCCTCTACGCTTTCTTTGAGCTCTTTCATCATTCTGAAGATCAAAATTCTGAATTCTCCATCTTGCATTTCCTGTAGGTCAGTATCAGTAATCTCACTTGATGCATTGTGAGTCTTTCTTGTTTCTTCTCTGTTCCTCATTCTCGTATTTTTGATGTTTTCAATTTTGTGTTTCTGTTGCCTCTGCATCATCTTCCTTCCTATGTATAAGACCTCTTGTTGGTCCCTGTAGACCCAATTGGGTTAGTACACTGCAGGTTGTGGTTTTCTCTTGTCTTGTTGACCGGGGCGCGGTATGTGTGTGTGTGGGGGGGAGGGACGCACAGGGTCCGGACCTTGGGTGTTGGCATGTGAGGCGCACTTCAAATTGAGGTGTTGGATGTGGGCTCCAAGTCATGGTGACGATGCCAGAAGATACCCGGTCTCCGAGGCGCAGGTGCATAGTGCTCCGGGTCTCAGGGGGTGTTGCTGGAGTTTGCTCGGGCTCTGATGCGCAGTGCTGCGTATCTCACACGGGCCCTGTGGGGTGTGAGCTCTGGATATCAGGTGGTAGTGCCTGAGGGTGCACAGGTGCTGAGGCATGGTGCTTAGGAGCGCACGTGGGCCCTCATAAGGTGCTTGGGCTCCTGGAATTCGGTGGTGGTGCCGGTGCATGCCCTGGCTCTAAGGCAGTATGGAGGGTCATGTGGGTCTCAAGTGGTGGCGCCAGAGGGTACCCGGGCTCTGAGGTGCAGCACAGGGGCTCCTGGGTTGCACGGTACAGCACAGCTGGCTTGGTCTGGGCTCTGCTGTTTGCCCTGGTCGCGCTGGATGGCACGGCTGTTCACCTGTGTCACACTGGTTCACGTGTCTGTCTGCCTTGGTTGCACAGGATGGCGCAACTGGACTAGACTGGGCACAGCTAGCAGCCCTGGTCATGCCTGAAGGCGGGGGGGGGGCATCCTGGTCCTGCGTGGGAGGGTGCGTCTGGCCACCTGATTGTGTAGGACAGCAAGTCTTGTGTAGGCGGGTAGCGTGGGCGCGAGCCACGGGGGGCATGATCTGAGGGTGCACGAGCCGCGGGCGCGCGGGCCGTGGGCTGCCCTGGTCTGGGCTGGGGGCGTGGGGCTGCAGGGCACGGGGCACGGGGGTGTGGGGCCGTGGGGCACATGGGTCTTGCCTGGGGGCGAGGGGCCGCGGGGCGCCCAGTTCTCCCTGGTCGTATGGGATGATGTGGCTGGTTTCCTGGGCTGGTGTGTCTGGCTGCCTGTGTGGCTGAGGTGCTACTGGCCTAGGCGGGGCACAGGGGGTGGGGCCGCCCTCGTCTCGTGTGGGAAGGCGCAGCTGGCTACCTGGTTGTGCAGGGTGGCGGGACACGGGGAGCGGGCATGGCACAGGGCGTGGGGTGCGGGGCGCAGGGTGCCAGGTGCGGAGGTCTCCCTGATCTTGGCTGACTCAGAGCTCCGATGCAGGGTGCTGGGGATCATGCGGGCTTATAGCGCGGTGGAGGGGGAGGTGCTTGGTTGGGGCAGGAGCCCACGATCTGCTGCTGTGATGGCCCCACCACTCTCGTAATTCTATTCTGGTTTCTCCTTCAGATCTGTCTGTGGTGCCAGGGGCTGTTAGCCCCGGCAGTAGGGACCGGGTAAGATGGCTCCTTACCGATCTTGCCGACACGGGATTGCAGCTTTCTGTGGAATTCTGAAGCTGGTAGACTCTGTGTCTGCGTATTCGTACTTGGGTTACTGGATTTTGGGTTTTGGTTCTTCTGTGTCTGTGCGATGTTGTTTAGTTCTGAGCCCCTGAGCCGTTTCTGAGACAGTTTTGAGACAGGCTCGTTCAGGGGCTCCTATTCCGTCACCATCTTGCTGCCGATCCTCCTCTTTAGACTCTTGAGTGTTTCCCTTGCTGGGCAGAAGCTTTTTAATTTGATGTTATCCGATTTATTCATTCTCATTTTTATTTCCTGAGCTTTGGGGGTCTTACTGAGAAATTCTTTACCAGTGCCTATATCTTGGAAAGTTGGTTCTATATTTTGTTGTAGTCATTGCAAAGTTTCTGGTCTAATTTCTAGGTCTGCGATCTATCTCAAGTTAACTCTCATGCAGGGAGATAAACTGGGGTCTAATTTTATTCTTCTACATACGAATATCCAGTTTTCTCAGAACCATTTGGTGTTTTCCCTTTCCATAAAGTGGATGCAAACTATTTTTAAAATCTTCTTTTTCACCACTAAACTTTTCTGCTTTCTTTGCATTTTCATATTGCTGAACTTGTTTATCATTAGTGCTAGATTTTGTTTCTCCTGCTCACTTAAACTTCCTTGGGAAATCACCCTCTATAATCTTGTTTATGGTCATAATTCATGACAGAATAAGCCCTCGGTGCTAATACTTGGTAAAAGCAATAGGCCAACTGGCAATATTTTTGAAAGTACAAGTTAAGGTTGATTCTGTAATTAGTGAAGAAGGTTGAAGGTAGGAGCATGATCACAATGATCCAGCCTCCAATTAATGACCCGAAGCTCAAATACTTGTTTCTTTCTTGAGACTACACATATTTAATATAAGGAAATGTTGATATCAGTAATTTTCTTCTACATCAAGCAGAAACTTAATCAGTGATTGTTGATTATGTTAACATTTTGAGAACAAAGAACACTCTAAGTATTAAATGTATATTGTGAGAACAAAATATTTTTACTAAGAGATTGTGAACAAAAATGTTAATAATAACAATTTATCAAAAAATTAGTTATAACCAAGTATATACTATATCCAAATTAGATCACTTTGAGAAGATAAGAGGAGAATGTGTGGCTTATATCCTAGAGTAAGTAAAGGTTATGGTTATGTGAAATTACTTGCACTCATCCAAGCAGTGAAAGAGCAATTAAATGTGTTAAGAGGTGAAGATATTTAATTTTCAACAGAGTTTTCTTCTAAGATTTAAGACTCGAGCAGAAGCTATTTTGCACTCGCTGTTATTGGGGTCACAGGGAATGCGCAGATGATGGTTGATGCTGTACTATCAATTCTTAGCATGGCAGGGATTCTTAAAGTAATGCTTCTTAAATTCTAGTTCTAGAAGCCCTGGCCTCAGGATCATCTGAGGAGGTACTTCTACTGAATCAGATCTTTGGGGAACTGAGCTGGGAAACTTTTAAACTTACCCCAAGGGATTCTATTACAGACTAAAATCTGAGGAAATAAAAATTTGAGAACATGGAATTCACCCAATTATTTTCATCCTAGAGGTATATGTTTTCAAAGGTTTATGAAGTTAACAAAACAATGCAGAAATTCTATTCATTCTCCTATTTTCCAGGAAATCTCACCAGAAAATTTTTATAGTAAAATGTGAAATATGAGAATATAGTGGTCCATACCTAAAGAAGGGTCTTAACATCTGTCCGTTATAATCACTTAGAAATAAGCCAGATTCACTGATCTCACTCACAGGAACTCACTTATTTTATTTCTCTCATTTTTATTTTCCAGTAAGCCATGTAGACAAGAGAAAATGGAGAGCCGAGTGCTAAGAGCCGTTAACCTTTGTACCAAATTCATTTATCATCTAAACAATAAAAAGCAAGTAAAACCTTTCATTTAAAAACAACTGACCCATCAGAATATTAAGAGTTTCTTCAAGTAGGTGTTTTTTTATGTGAAATGTAATTACATTGTGTCTTAAGACATTTTTCAAAAGTATCTTTCTTTAATAAGTATGGGAATATAAAATTCTATTATAAATATTTTCCACATTTTGAAAAGTAGGTATGTATTTCTATATCATGCTACCTACTAGTGTCACTGGAAACCAAAGAACTTGTTTTAATATTACTGGAAATATACATTATATGACAAAAATATGTATATTAAATGTTCAAGGGCACTAGTAACAGGAATCATAATATCCCATTTAGATTATTCATTTAAACAGTTTTAAGCATAGTGTTTTTGTATATTTACAGATTTATCTATTCTTAAGTTGAAAAACTAAATGAAGTAAAAATTTTCTTGTTATGCTTGGTTTAGGTCATAATGTTGGATATTTATCTTACATAATGCAGAGTTGCCTTCATTGTTTTTGTAACATTTTCCTCAAAATATACTATTAATAATTTTAAACACTGAAAGTATTATATGATAAATAGTCACATATTCACCATTTAAATGATACATTTAATATCTGTAACATTTATTTTATTACATAGGTCCCCACTTATTTATCCTTGTATATATCTCTGTGTCACTAGGTCAAAGTAAGATGTACACATCAATACATTTCACCCTTAAATACTTCAGTTTGCATTGTTAACTGAAATTCAATATTTGCTTGTGATTTTTCTTTTTCTTTTCAGGTACATAATAAAGAAATGCACAGATTAAAAATTTAGTATTTAATGAGCTTTGATCAATTCATACACCTACGTAAGCCATAACATCACCAACATATAAAACAGCACCCCAGAAGCATCCCTCACACCCTTTCCCAGTTCATCCCTGCTGCTACTCTACCACCAGAAGCAAATGTGCTTCTAATTTTTCCAACAATAGATTAGTTTTTTCTGTTCTAGCATTTCATGTACATGGAATTATATGATGCATCCTTTTGTGTAAGGCATCTTTCATTAAACATGATGCTTATGAGATTTTTTTCAATTGTGTGTATCAGTATTTCATTTCTTTATTCTGTATCATATTCCATTTTTTTGAATTAATATAATGTATCTATCCTACTTTTGATGGACATCAGGGTTATTTTGAGTACAGAACTATTATGAATAAAGTTGCTATGGGTATTTTTTACAAGTCTTTTTATGACATAGACTTTCATTTTTCTAAGATAAATCCTCAGAATAATTTCTAGGTCATAGAATAATTACATGTTTTGATTTAAAATAAACTTCCAGAACTTTTCCTAAAGCAATTGTACTATTTTACATTCCTAGGGACAATGTATAAGAGTTATGGATAATCCAGATACTTGTCCACATTTGGTATTGTCAGTCTCTAAAATTTTGGCCTTTCCGGTTAATGTGTCTGACATTATAATAATTATTCAGACTTTCTCCATGAATAATGCTGAACATATTTTATATGCTTATTTTCTATCAATACATCTTTTACTTTGGGAAATACCTCTGTCTATCTTTCCCCATTTTGTACTGTATTGTTTCTCTTTGGGTTATTTTATATGTTATAGACAGGTCTGTTTGCTTTGCTAATGTTGTATCCCTGCTTGGCTTATTCACTTATTTTTGTTTATTTAGTAGTTTTTTTTTAGATTGCTTGGGATTTTCAATATAAACCACCATGTCTTCTATGAATAGACAATTCTACTTCTTTTTTCTTATTCATTTTTAAAAATAATTATTAAAAGTTTTCCAGATTTATTGAAGTATAATTGACAAATGGAAATTGTATATATTGCTGGACACAGTGGTATCCCCTGTAGTCCCAGCTAGTTGGGAAAGTGAGGCAGGAGGATTGTTAGTTTAAGGCAAGCCTCAGCAACCTAGTAAGACCTTGTTTCAAATTTTAAAAGAAAGGCTGGAGGTGTAGCTCTGTGGTAAAGTGGCACTGGGTTGAATACCTGATACTGCAAAAATAAACAAATAAGTAAATAAATAGAGAAAGAAATTACATATATTTAAGGTATACAGCATGATGATTTTATATGTATATATTGTATAGTAACTACCACAATCAAATTAAGTAGCACATACCTCATCAAAAAGTTGCATTGTGTGTGTGTGTGCATGCATGTATGTGTGTGTATGTGTTGTAAGAACACTTATGATCTACTCTCTTAGCAAATTTCAAGCAAAAACTTCAATATTATTAACTGTAATCATTATTTTATTTGTTTATTTATTTATTTTTGCGGTACTGGGGATTGAAACGAGGGGCATTCTACCTCTGAGCTACACCCCCCATCCCTATTTTTTATTCTTTATTTTGAAACAGGGTTTCACTAAGTAGCTGAGGCTGGCCTTGAACCTGTGATCCTCCTGTCTCAGCCTCCCAAGTACTGGGATTACAAGCATGAGCCACCACATCTGGCGAACTGTAATCTTTATACTGCATGCTGGATCACCAAAATTTATTTATCATATAACTGAAAGTTTATACTTTTTGATTAACACTTCCTTATTTCCCCTGTACCCTAGCCCCTGGCAACCACCATTTGATTCTCTGCTCCTATGAGTTATACTTTTTTAGGTTTAGTACATAGCTTAGATCTTACAGCATCTGTCTTTATGTGTCTAGTTTATTTTGTTTGGCATCATATCCTCCAGATCCATTCATGTTCTCTCACATGATTGATTCCCTTCTTTTATGGTTGAGTAATATTCCATTTTATGTATTTACCACAATTTCTTTATCCATTCATCCACTGACAGACATATAGGCTATTTCTATATCTTGGCTATCCTGACTAATGCTGCAATGAACATGGTGTACAGATACCTCTTTGAGATCCTGATTTCATAGTGTGGTTCTATTTTTTTTAATAGAGAAGAAAGTTTCCTGCATTTTTAATTGTTCTATTTTTAATTTATTTGAGTAACCTTTGAACTGTTTTCCATAATAGTTATACCAACTTACATTTCCTCATTAACAATGTACAAAGGTTCTCTCTTTTCCACACCATTGCCAACATATCTTTTATCTTTTTTATAATGGTCATCCTAACAGGTATGAGGTGTTCATCTTATCGGGACTTTGATTTTCATATCTCTGAAGTTACTGATGTTGAACACCTCTTTATATACCCATGAGTTATTTGTAATCCTTCTTTGGAAAATGTCTATTCAGGCCATTTGCCTTATTAGTTAATTAATTTTGCTATTGAGTTCTGTGAAATTTTTTCATATTTTGGATATTAAGACCTTATTAAATGCAGGTTCTCCCATTTTATAGGTTGCCTTTTTTATGTTGACAATCATTTCTTTTGATGCACAGAAGCTTTTTGGTTTTATGCAGTCCCACATGTTTAGTATTGTTTTTCTAACTTTTTATTTTTTAATATACTTTATTTGGTGCTTTGTAATTAAACACCACAGTGAGGTTCAGAGCGACAGAAACATACATGCACATAGCACTTGATACGTTTCCCTTCTGGCCCCACCCTGTTCCCTCCCAATCCCTGTACATAATATTGAAATTAGTATTGATAACTTCATATATAAACGTAGCATCATTTGAACTGCTTCCTTCATTAAGTCTCCCCTTTCACCTTCCCTCCTCCCTCCCCAAGTCTCCTTCCACTATTCCCACCCATGCTTTCAGTGTGATGTCCAAGTCATTGTTAAGACCAATGTCAAGGACATTTTTTCTATATTTTCTTCTAGAAAGCTGCCAACCAAGAATTCTATACCCAGAAACGCTGTCCTTCAGAAATGAAAGGGAGGAAAAAAAATGAAAGGGGAATACATATGTTCCCAAGTAAATAAGAGCTGAGGGATTTCATCATCACTAGACAAGTTAAAAAAGAAATGCTGAGTGAGGAATTTGAGTTATAATGAAATGACACTAGGTAACAACAACAACAAAAGAATGTGATAGTATAAAATTTGTCAGTAAAGATGGAGTCAAATTCAAAATACATTCTTCTCAAGTACATATGGAACATTCTGAAAGATAGGTCATATGTTAGGCCACAAAACAAATATTAACATATTTGTAAAAATTGAAATCATATCAAATATATTTTACAAAGACAATGATATGAGACCATAATTGAATAATAGGAGGAATTTTGGGAAATTCACAAGTATGTGGAAATTAAACAATGCATTCCTGAACAACCAATGGATCAAAAAAGAAATAAAAAAGTATCTTGAGACAAAAATGGAAACATGACATGCTAAAACATGAAATACAGCAAAATCAGTGCCAAAGGAAAATTACTAACTTATTTTTGAATATCTGTTCTTTCTATTTCTTATTTTATCACACTGACTAGGATCTCCCGGAAAATAGTTGGATAGGAGTGGTGAGAAAAGCTATCTTTTCCTTGTACTTTATCTTATTAGGAAAATGTCTAATATTTTATATTAAATATGGTACTTGGTATAAGATTTTATGTATGCCTTTTTCCAGTTATTGAAAATTCCTGTCCATTTTTAGTTTGATCAAAACTGTTAAAATTATGAATGGGTGATGAATTTTATCAAGCAATTTTTCTACATATATAGGAATGATTTTATTAGCTAAAAAATTGTGAGAAAATTAATTTAAAATTCAGTTCTATCTTGGTTTCTTCATGATCCTTAATGGCTGGAAATAGGTAAATAACCCCCAAATACAACTGCCTACAAGCTGCATGTCACATCTCTTTCAAGGGAAAACCAGTTTGGCCAGCTTAAGCTGGCTTCCCATCTACAATCTATAAAAATATTTTGGAATGATTAAGAAACTACTGGATATTAGAGAGAATATCCAGTCTAAAGAAGAATAACTTCTTTAGACTCTAAAGAAGAAGTGTAGTGCCTTTCTCTTACTTCAAGCTTAATTGACGGTGGTTTCCTGGTTGTGAATAAAACACTGCTATTCATAAAATTTAAAAAAGAAGATAACCAATGGACTCTTTTTGGATTCATTTTCAAACCATGAAACAGAATTGGTTTATAAGCCTGTGAAGACAATAAGTTGTCAAGTTTTCTTTAGTAATTAAGCCATCCAAAGTTAGCCAAAAGATGGTAGCCTTATATTTCTGGAATTTAGCCAGTCCCTACTTTCTATGCGGAAGTATAGACACTCCCTTAACATTCCTGCTTTGGAAAGCCTGCCAACCCTTGAGCTCCATGCTTCCTACAACCATATATAAAAGTAGCTCAGTGCTGGGTGTGGTGGCATATGCCTGTAATCTCAGGTACTCAGGAGTCTGAGGCAGGAAGATTGTCAGTTCTAGTCCAATCTAGGAAACTTAAAGGAAAAAAAATACAAAGGGCTAGGTATGTAGCTCAGTGGTAGAGAGACCCTAGGTTCAATACTCAGTACCACACACACACACACACACACACACACACATACACACACACACACACAAAGCAACTTTATGTTTCCTTAAATGAACTATCTACACTTAGCAAGAAATATATTTGGTTTCTTTTTTTAATGTATGAGAGTTGTGGTCTTTCCCTTTATCAAGGAGTTTGGTATACACTGTGGAGTAATGTCTGACTGAGACATGGGACTTTAAGGCATGCTGGACTGTTTAAATAGCTTGTGGTGGCAGAGTAGTAAACTGAAGTACTACAGTAGTACTGTGAACTGAGGGTTCATCACATTAGAATTCCAGGGAACATATATGAAATCTTCACTATGAACATCAGTTTCAGGTGGTTCAACAGATATGTCAATGGAGGGTTTCTGAGAACGATAGATAACACCAGGTGAGAAAAGCTGGGGGTATATTGTGAAATGCAAAAGCTGTTTAGAAGGCATCTAAACCACCAGCCATAGAAAAGGCACTGTCAATAGATCAGTCTTAAGGATTATGTGAGGATTTGCCCAGAGTTGAAAAAAACAAACCTAAGAGAATAATATTTAAATCTCTGTAATGGCCAGAGGTGCCAGAGGAAAACAATGCCAGTTAAGGAGGGATGTTCTTGACCTGCTTTTCTAATAATCCTGTATTTCAAGGATCCAGAGAAAGTCTAAGAAGTGGGGGAAAAGTGGTAAGAACATAAGATTCAGAAATAGAAGAAAAACTAAGAAATAAGCCAGTAATTTCTAGAAGATAGAAGAATAGAAGAATCTGTATGAATTAAGTTCAGAGATTTTTTTTAAAAAATTATACAAGCCTAGGTACATTCATTTCTAAAAACCAGACTCCTGTTGGAAATTCTTAGTTTTTAAAAATATTATAATGATGACTCTTGTAAGACTTGTTTCAGATTTTACCCAGAAAAATTGACAAAAAAAGTAAAAACAACTATGTGAATTTGAATGTGTAGTTGGTGGAGGAGACGAGGAAGAAAAAAATATGTGCATACGTGTTAGTTCATTTTCTTTTACTATAACAAAACACTGAGGTGGGATAATCTTATAAAGAAAAGAGGTCTGTTTAGCTAAGTTCTGGAGGTTCAAGGTCATGCCACCAGCTCTGAGGTCAGCTTAGCTCTCGTGAAGACCTCATGGCAGATGGCAGGAATGCATAGAAAAGTGAGGGGTCATGTCCTTAACCAGGAAGCCAGACAGCAATTTAGGGGAGAACCTCAGGCTTTTATGACAACCAGTTTTCTCCAGAAGTCACTCCCAGAGATCTGCATTCCATTCTGAGGGCAGTGCACCCTAATGGTTTAAGGACCTCCCACTAGGACCTCCCTTTTCCAGGTGACATCACTTCCTGCAGTGCCACACAGAGGACTGAGCCTCCAACGCATGAACTCTTGGAAGACAAACCACATAAAAACCATAGCACTATGTGTATATGTATTGCTTCTTGCTTATATTCTGTAAGTACTGCTTGTTCAATATACAATTGACCCCCTCCATGGGTTTAGCACTACAGATTCAATCAAATATGCATCAAAATTTTAAAAACAATTGAGGCTGTACTGAATAGGCACAGACATTTTTCTTGTGGTTATTCCTTTAAAGTACTGTATAATGGCTATTTACATAGGCTATCTGTTGTATTAGGTATTATAAATAATCTAGACATCATTTAAAGTATGGGGGGAGGATTGTGCAGGTTATATGAAAATACCATATTATTTTATATAAGGGGCCTAACCATTCAAAGATGTTGGTGTCCACAGGGTTCCTGGAACCAATTTCCATGGATACTGAGAAATGATTGTAACCATTAATGTGTTTACTTCTAAACAAAACAGCTGTCTTGCATTTTTGTTTAAACGACTTGTGTAACCATTGGCCTTCCTCTATTATTCCTCTAAATTTAGAGAAGAATTTTCCAATGCAAATTGTGCCCCAAACATCCCAAATTGGTAAACTGTGACAGTTCTTTAACATGGGCAGCAGGAATAAGGAGGAGAAAAAGGAGTGTGAAAGAAAAAATGATTGAGCCACAGTCTTTGTTGATATAAAATGGGAAAAGAAAGATCAGTTGTAAACTAATAAAAATTTGTTACCCTTGTAATCAGGAAATATTCTACATTGTGGTAAATAAGGTATAATCCTTATTTCAGCCAGTGATTTTAGGTGCAGACCAAAAGACTCTGCTGTAACTTGTATAAACATAAGCATTCTTTATTAAAGGATGTTAGATATTCCACAGGTTCTTTGGGAACACTGCACCGGAGAATCGCCACTCAAGGCTACCTGGTGGATGACCTTGTCCCATACATTCATATGCAGCAGCACTGCCACTGAGTATGGACACTGCTGCTGACCACAGAGGACCCTGAGCCCAAAACCCCAATATGCCACAATTTACAGTACGATCTCTGCCATTGTAGGTTTTAAAAGCTTGAGCTTGTTTTCCACATTCTGCTTCCCCACCCCCGTATAACAATTTTTTTTTTCACATTGATGTCTTTTAAATCAGCATCCCTTGTGAGTGCATCTAATTAGCAGATCCAAGGCAGGTACATGTTACATCCTGAGTAAAAGAACTACTGGGAGCCAGGCATGGTGGTGCATGCCTGTAATCCCAGTACTTGGGAGGCTGAGACAGGAGGATCACAAGTTCAAGACCAGCCTAAAAGAAAAGAAAAGGGCTAGGAGTATATAGCTCAGAGGTAGAATGCCTCTGGGTTCAATTCCCAGTAACACACACACACACACACACACACACACAACTACTGGGACCAAAAGTCACCTAGCTCTTGCAGTGGCAAAATAGAACAAATATAGGAAATTGCTTCCTGTGAATGGATATTCAAGATATATTGAGCACATATTCACTAAAATCTCATCATAATGATATTTTTTGTACTAAGTGTTTTCTGAAAGGAATTCTTGGTTGTCCTCTGAAATTAATGAATGGCACAACAATGTCTTTCTGCTAATCTATCAATTTGGTAATCCTCTTTTATTTCTACAAGCCTGTTGGCTCACGGAACCCTGAATTCTGCTCCTCTTTTCCTTTAGTAGCTATGTTTGAGATCTCTTTTAATTGTAATAAGAGATTATTACATTATTTTCTCTCCTCTCCTCTCCATCTTTTCTTTTCTCTTGGCTTGAAGCTCATCACAGTATTATGACATTAGGGGAATACAAGCAAATATTTATGAATATCATAAACAAAATGGGTTATTTAGTTCTTGGAATTAGCTATATTTCTTTTGTCCCTTTGAATAAATGTGATAAAATGAGATATTTCAGACTTATATTTGAACAATGTAGTAGAGCTCTGTGGTTATCATGAAATAATAACTGAAATGCCTTAGATTTCCATTTTTATTCAGAGGTTAGGAACTGTAAAGAATGACCAAAATGTTTCTACCTAGGGTGCAGGGATTATCTTCATGGAGTATGATAAAATGTCTCATTTTTATAAGATGTATCACTGGATAATGAAGGAAATTTATTTACTATCATTTGTGAGGCTTTGTAACAAAGAGCCCTGCTTATAAAAGGTTCGGCATTGAAACATCATGAATAACAGAAGTCTTACTCTAAATACTTTTATTTTGAAGACCTAAATAAATATACTAATGCAGAGAAGTATAATATGAAAATTAATTACTCAAGGGAGTGGATGAAAATGCTTGTACTTTGTTCCAGAGTTGCTGGGTCAGTGATTGGCTCATATTCCCCTGGTTTACATAATTTAAAAAGGAAAACAGAATGATAGTGATTAATCTCACTGAAAGTGAGTAGGTCAAAGATTTTAAAAGAGTAGAGGTGACATCAATTTATAAGAAAATTATTAAAGGTATTTTTCATATGGCCAAACAAACTAGGATGAAGTTACCAGATCTTAAAGTTATGGATTAATGGAAAATGAGGAGAAAGTCTTCTTGTTATGAGGAAAGAAAAGTCGATGTCCAGCAATTGAGGCTTAAGAGATGTTCAACATGGTTTGACTCTCCATAGATACCCATTAAAGGGACAAACTAATACATTATTATCTTCAAGCATACTCTTTTTAGCTATTGCAATTGCTTATTCTAGAGCATAAGGGATATATTATTGCTTTCATTAGAGAATAGTTCACTCCCTACCTATCTGCTTTGTGTTTATATGTCCCTTTTTCATAGCCTAATGATGTGCTTAAGATTAAAGGTAAAGGCTATTGAATTATGACAAATGGGAAATACTGGTTATCATATTTCCTCAAGTATTCTGAATTTTCTGCTTCCTACTCTATGAAAATCATTAAAGGTGCATTAGATAGACTTTTATAAGCCACATTCATTGAAAAATAACTCATTCCAATAAAAGCTAAAAAATCAATGGGAAAATATGTAACAAATTTGCATATTTTGTTTTAGATTTTTAACAATGTATGTGATCAAACACAAAGTATTTTTAATTTTTGTTTACTATACTATCAACCATGTTGAAAGATTGATCTGTCAATTTATATTGACCTAGAACACATGTGATGTCCTGTTTACAGAACTCTTTGCCCATGGGTTCCTCATGTAATTAAAAGAAGAGATGGAGTTATGTGGGGAACAGTCACTTGAGACATCTGATCTTCCCAGGCAATGAAAAAGCCACATGGGAGACAAATAATATGGCACCTGAAGAAACATCCCCTAATCTAGGAATAAGTATTTTCATCATTTCCTAATTTAATTAAAAACAATAAGAAGTGAAATAAGTTGACTATATATGCTGCTGCTATCATTTAAATTAGACTTTTTTTCTGCAGATGGTTTGTTTACATCCCTACCTAATCTCTAGTCATTAAGGACCAGGAATTGCTTATCCATGGTCAGGATGTCAGGTGTCTTGGATTCTGTGCTCTTTTAATTCCAAACATTCAGATATTGAGTGATCTGTGTAGTATTTCAGAATCTTGGATTCCCAGATCTCTAAGTTTCTTTCTTGCTTAAATGCACTCTTATTTGCTGCAAGAGAACTGTTAATTAAGTATCTTTTGAGCATCTACGCTATGCCAAGTACTCATCTAGAGTCTAGAGAACACAACATTGAATGAAGAGATACTCATCCTAGTGGAGTGTTGATTATAAGAAAAAAGTTGAAAAAACATATCCTACTTACTCTTTTGTAGTTAGTAATTATACTCATTTTTAAACATATATGTTAGCTGGGTATGGTGGTGCATGCTTGTAATCCAAGTACATGGGAATCTAAGATAGGAGGATTGCAGGTCCAAGAACAGCCTCGGCAAGTAGTGAGACTCTCATCAACCTAGCAAGACCCTGTTTCAAAATAAAAATAAAATAGGGCTGGGGATGTAGCTTGGAGGTAGAATGCCCCTGGGTTCAATCCCCAGTACCCCCCAAAATAAATAAAGACATTTGTGTTAAGCTCCAATCCATATTATAAAATATAATATTTTCCATTTTTATTTGCAAAGCATCTAAAATTTTTATTATTACAGTTTTTGTAGTAAATATGATAGTGAAAACTTGCAAAGTACAGTAAAATGTCTTAAAACTCCAGTGTAATCTGTCTGCATCTTCTTTCTCCCTGGCCTATGTATCAATTTGATAATTTGCTTCTACTTTATGTCAATTTAACACTGAAATGTTTCTTTATCTTATAACCAGCTGCAGAGCTTCAATTTTTGACCACTGTTTATGCCTTTAATTTCTCTCTTTTTCATTCTTGCTGTTTCTGACCTTTACTTAACAATAATATCCATGTTGGTGTCCTTGATGGTTTGTCCTGTACAACCCAACTTACAGAGCATCCTTAATAACTAACTCTACTATGTCATTCCCTAATCTAGAAAGCATCAAGCTTTCTTAATTTCCTGCAAGATGTGGTTCAAATTTCATAGACTGGCAAAGAAAGTTCATTCTACCTGAAAGTCATGTGCTATTGCCATCATCACATCACCTGTATTGGAAGGCTAGTGTTTGGCTATATGAATAAAAGGAAGAACAAAATAACATATTTACTCACTGAATCATATGTAGGAACTAGTGCAGAAGTAAAATTTCTTTGGGGGAATCTGCCATCAAGGTGGATCTAAAAAATTTTGGTGTCAGAATCGCTTTAGATGAACAGTTATTGAGAGTTTTTGTTTATGTTGGTTACATCTACCAATATTAAGAATTATAATTTAATTAACATCAGTTAACTAATTTAGAATTATAGGTTAACATTATTTAATTTATGTATTTAAAACATCTATTTAAAAATAGCATGTTTAAAATATCTAGTTATTAATTCAGTTAAAAACAACATTAGATGGAGATGGCGGTGCACGCCTGTGATCTCAGTGCTTGGGAGGGCCACAGGCTCATGGCCAGCCTCAGCAGCTTAGCAAGGTCCTTCACACCTTAGTGAAACCCTGATTTAAAATTAAAAATAAGATAGATAGGGCTGGGGGCTAGCTCAGAGGTAGAATTCCCCTGGGTTCAATCCCCAGTACCAAAATAACAATAATAAACCCATCACTTAATAGCATAAATAACATTTTTTATGAAATTTAACTGTATTTTCCCAAACAAAGAGCATCTTGTTTTATATTTTCTTAAGATATACAAAATGTCTGTCTTAATAATCTACAGCTGAATTAGTATGCTTATTTCTACAGTTGGTCTGCTTTGATATATTATTTTTGTTGAAGTATATTAAGAAAATCTGATCTCAACAGGTAGATAGGCAGAAAAAGGAGAATTATTTAAAAAGCCTTTCATATAAGTGAAGCTATTCCTTTTCAGTGCCAAATTAAAACTTATTGTTATTAGTTTCTTAAAGGTGGTGGTAATATGGAATCTGTGTCAATTAAATTTCTGTGTTCTTAACATTCACAAGAGTGTTTAATAGACAAGTAATGTCAATATTAGTAGTAAAATATATTCTACCTCATGAACTGCCTGAAAACCTTAAGAACCATCATAGAGGAAATAAAACATAAATTGATACATCTATCAAAGTGATTGAGAGTAGACTTCAATTTCACAGAAAGTCCTAGAACCCTACTTACATGCTACATGACCTAGCATAGCTTGACCTCTCTAGACAAGCTTTGCCCTTCCTCCAAAAGAGCTATGTTAGTCATAATACCATCAATTTTTAAAAGTTATTATGATATTTATTTCTTGAGGTACTGGAGATTGAATTCAGGAATATTCTATCTCTACACTACACCCCATTCCTATTTTTATTTTTTAGTTTGAAACAAGATCTCACTAAGTTTCTGAGGTTGGCCTCGAGCCTGCAATGCTCCTGTCTCAGTCTCCCAAGTACTGAAATTACAGGCATTGTGCCATGATGCTTGGAACAATAGTTGAGTGATCAGATAATACATATAAAATTCTTGACAAAGTGCTTGACCTATTGTGAATTCTCAGTAAGTGACAGATATTATTATTTATGAATCCTTAATATATGTCAAGAATCAAAAATCAGTAAATGATGGAAAATTAAATAACAATGTAAATTAAATGATTTCATATATGTGATATATATTTTGGGAAAAGGCTTCTTGTTTCTTGGCTAAGAACTCTGAGCTCCTGCGGACTTTGGGGGTAATAAAATGCTCAGAGCATCCATATAGTTCAGAATAGGATTGAAATGTCAAAATGAAAAAGACACAAGGGGATAAAAATCTTAGTATGCCTTCAAAAAAGATTTAGCTTCAAATGGAAACAAAACAAAACAAAATATGTTTATGCAGTCACAAGAGGAACTAAACCAAGAGAACGAAAAAACATTCATCTCAACTGATTGCAGTGGAACTGAGTTGGACAGGGTTTGCCTTGTTTGAGAAAAACATTTTTCTATCTTTTCGTTACCACATGCACTGAATAGTCCCATGTGATTAACAAAATCATCTTGAAACACTGGCATGTGCTAGCCACAGATGAAAAATTAAATGGCATCTTTAAATCCCCCCCATCTCACTTAAGAGAGAATGTTGTTGCCCTTGGATCCTGGTCCTTCTAATCAGGCAGCACGTTTCCCATCACATTCAACACCTGGCCAACTCCCATGTGCCAACTGTGCCCAATGCAATGATAGGTCTGGAAGTAATTATTTCTATCACCCACATAGGGGCACAAGATATGAGATTCATTGCATGCATACCTTTAACACAGACTTCATTTTTCATTTTTAAATGCCTGTGTGGGTTGGCCCAGGTAGTGCCACCTGAGTCCCTAAAAGAAATTTCAAAAAAAGAAATTGAGAAGTGCTGATAAGGAAAATATATTCACCAGTTACCCAATGTCTTCTGCAAAGCAAATATATACAGATACCATTGATACATACATATATATATATATATATATATATATATATATATATATATATATACCATTGCATTTTCTCTAAGTCAATTAGGATTAAGGATGGTTGTATATGTAGTAATGGTTTGCCATTTCTTGTTTTGAAGGTGATATTTTTCTGAGGACAAAATGCCCTATGACCAGGAAGCTATTCCTGACACTGATTTTTATTAGATTTGATCTATTTTGGGGTTGTATGTGTGGAATTTTCTCTTTCTCTAATGTATACATTATAGAAATATCATAGACAAATTGATATAGATATAATATTTTTAGAATCAATATAATTGTACCAATTTAAATCTTCCATGTTGACTTTATAATGTTCAAGTGCCTTTCCTTTTGCTAAACCTTTTGTCTTCCAGATATTGATTAAATCATCTCCTCTTCCAGGACCCTTGGGTATCTAGATTACGATGTCTTTAGAGTCTTCTTCTGGCATTCAATCAATTCATGCAAAGAATATATTGTATCATATTTACCAGCCTTAGTTCTCAGAGGAAATTATTAGTGAATAGTTACTGAGTACATTTTAAAAGCAGATTTTTCCCTAATATCTATGTCTATTCTAGGAACATAAACTGGGTATGTTCAAAATACAGATGCAAAATGAAGAAGTCCTAAATAAAGTGTATTCATCTCATCTGCATATTTTGAAAGATCCCATTGTTCTGTTTTACATTTTATTGCTATATTTTAATTGGAGCTTTGTATAATTTAAGTGAGATGGGTAATCAATACAAAGATCAATTCAGCCCAAATCCATGCATGAGATCACTAAGGGTTTTCTCTCAGCAAAATGCTTATCTTAGGGTCTCCAGTTAAGGTAACCTTTTGATAATATATAAGGAAATACAAATGTATAACATATTAGGAAAATTAGGAGAAAAAACACAATCATATTTGAAATTAAAAAGTAATAATTTTACATAGTTATATTAAATTTTAGGTTCACCAATAAATTGAAATTCCAATAATGAAAACACCATTGTCTCCTAGCCTCCAGCTGCACCACCCATTTCTAATCTGGTGCTCTCTGAATCCTTCAGCTACAGACTCACTCATCTCAAAACATTCTCATTGTGATTCATTTTTGAAGACAGAAAGTGGCCTCCTGTTTGTGGCAGACACATAATAGGACATTCTACTGTTAACCACATAGGGAGAAGCCATTTTGACATTACCTACTATCTTCTCTGGCCATTATAATTCTATGTACAGTGACAGGAGGAGGAATCCCATGGCAATAAATGGCATCAGCTGACTTTCATCTCAGGAATTGTATCTCAGGAGATCTGTGTAGTAGGACCACCACTCAATTTAAAGCAGGTGTCCCTTCTTTTCAGATATAACAGAAAATATATGTATAATGAAATTTCATGTTGCTGTCTGTAAAATCATGTTATAGAAGGAGAACTTGTTTACCAATATTCTAATTTTGTTTGAATTTGGCACAAAATAAAAATACAATGTATCAAAAAAGTGTAGAAAGTGCAGTGGCTATAGAAATGGAGACTATTTCATGGTTTCCAGGGGTTAAGAGTAGAATAAGTTGAGAGGAAGGTGGTATGGTTATAAAAAGGCAACAGGAGGGATTCTTATAGTCTTGGAAGTACTGTGATCTTGACTAAGGTGGTGTATATACTAGCCTACAAGTGTGATGAAATTGTACAGAATTATACATGCATATACAAATATAAATCAGTACAAATAAAACTGAGGAAATACAAATAAGATCAGTGGATTATATCAATGTCAATGACCTGGTGGTGAATCCTATTATAGTTTTGCAAGATGTTATTATTGAAGGGAACCAGGGAAAGCCTACATAGGATATCTCTGTATTATTTATTACAACAATGTGTGAATCCTCTATTTTCTCCAAATAAAAAGTTCTTAAAAGATAGAGCAGCATTCCCATTTCTGAGCCAGGGTGTAAGGAGCTCACAAGACCTTGCTTGCATCTTCATAACAACAAAAGCTGAAAGAAGTGAAAACCAGCAACTCTTCTTAGATTCTGTAGAGTTGAGACCACAGAGGAAATGCTTGCCCTTCAAATTGGAGGCAGACAGGCAGATCAGAAAATCACAACCTAGGATGGAGCGAAGGTTCAGGAGCAGGAACCATCGCTGGAAGCAGTAGAAGTACACTGTAACTGACGGATTTCTGGAGGCTCAGGGTGGACAAGCTTGAGAGTAAAACTTCCTGGTACCCCGTCATTGAGAGCCCTTGCAGTTCCCTGAAGTGTGCTTCCAGAGCCCTATCTCCTTCTCATGGTGAAGATCACTGAACAATCCCCTCATACTTTTATTAGGAAGAAAGGGAAAGTAGTCATTTAAAGAATATTTCCAGAATATTCTGTCCTTAAAACCTGACACAAAAGAAGCTACTTTACCAGAACTTAACCAATCTGTGTGAAGGGCAATAAACAACTCCATCCCACTCCAGTCTTCCACATGGGGAAAAGTAAACACCAACTCCAATCTCACTTAAGGGGAAAATTAAAGAGATCAAAACTGAGAGGCACTTGTGAAGATCACAGCCCAAGAACACAAAGGAGACCTGATCACAGGACTGTAGAACCATTCCCCTCCCCAGACCCATTACCACCACATCTGTGGGACTCCTGGACAGTATCAGAGGAATACAACTGAAAGAATTTTAAATCTCAAATACCACTTAGGAATCTTTAGGGAAACACACAGACAACAGGAAAGACAAGAAGGACACCAGAGTAAATTTTAACCTGACACTTAGCTGTAGCAAATAGTAAGCAATCTAACTCCTAATCAAATAAACATACCTGCTACATCATGTCCACGTTTCAACAAAATATTACAAGGTATATTAAAAGACAAAAGCCACAGCTGGGTATGGTGGACCATGTCTGTAGTCCCAACACTGGGGAATCTGAGCAGAAAGATCCCTTGAGTCTAGGAGTTCATGACCAGCCTAGGCACAGAGCAAGACCCTGTTTCAAAAAAGGGAAGGAATGAAGGAAGGAAGGAATGAAGGAAGGAAGGAAGGAAGGAACCACAAAAATCACAGTTTAAAGGGACAAACTAAGAATCAGAACAAGACTCAGATATGGCAGTGATGATGGAATTATCCCACTAGGAATTTTTAAAAACTGTGGTTAAAATACTAAGGGTCCTAATAGAAAAAGTAGACAATCAACCAATATGAAGCCAGGGGCATGGCTCAGTCATAAGAGCACATGTTTAGCATGTGCAGCACCAGTTCTAATCCCCAGCACAAAAACAAAACAAGACAAAATAACTTCACTAAAAACAAAAGAAAAACAACCAAAATAATCCTACCAATATGCAAGAACATATGGGTACTGAAAGTAGACATATGAAAACTCTATAAAAGAATTTTTTAAATGCTAGAAATAAAAAAAAATTTCTACCAGAAAATTTCTAGGCTCCTCAATAGACTAGATATGACTGAGAAAAAATATCAATGAACTTCAATAAATGTCAACAAAAACTTCCATAACTGAATGCAGAGAAAAGAAAATGATGAAAAATAAAACAAAATATTCAGGAAATATGGGACAACTGAAAAAAAGTATGATATGTGAGCAGTGGGAATGCAAGAAGTAGAAGAACTGAAAGAACCTACAATCTCAAACTCATTTAAGAGTCTTTAAGGAAACCCACAGACAATAATAAAGACAAAAGCAAGGACCCCAGAAGCAATTTTAACCTCTGACACCATAGTTCCAGCAAAAGGTAATCATAATTCAAGTCCTAACCAGGGAAACATAAAACCTCACATTAAAAGCCTGTAGAAACTTCCATAATGGATATGCAAAGAGACAGAAATATAAAAAGACAAAGCAAAATATCTAAGGCTGTGGCAAAACACAAAATATGTAATGTATGTGTAATGGGAACACCAAAAGTAGAATAGAAGAAATTTGTGAGGTAATAATAGCAGAGAATTTTCTGAAATGAATGACAGAATACGAAGCAGGACAAATACTAAATAATGTGCACTTAGGCATACCTTTTTCACACTGAAGAAAATCAAAGATAAATAAAAAACATTTTGAAAAAAGTTAGGGGAAAACACCTGACCTATACAAGAGCAAAGACAAGAGTTACATCTGATTTCTCAGAAACTAGGCAGGCAAAAAAAGAGGGTGGAGTTAAATATTTAGGATGTTTAAGAGAAAAAAAATTGAGAACTACCAGTATAGAATTCTATATCTAGTGAAATTAAACTTTAAAAATGAAGGAGAAATAAAAACTTTCTCAGAAAAACAACTGAGGGAATTTGTTGTCAGTAAACCTGCCTTGCGAGAAATGTTAAAGTTCTTCAGAGAGAAGAAAAAGACACAGGTAAGAAACCCAAATCTTTGAAAAAAAGCAAAGGCATTAGAGTAGGAATACATGAAGGTAGATAAGAGTCTATGTTTTATATTTTTAAATTAAAAGTAATTAAAAATGTTAATTAATAAATAGATAGCAGGTTGTTCAAAGTAATGATAGCACCAATGTACCCAATGATTATAGTTTATGAAAGGAAGCAATTGGGAATACTCTAAGGTATTCACACTATCCATAAGGTACTCACACTATCCATGAAGTAGTATAGTATTATTTGACAATGGGTTTGAATTAGTTGTAAATCTATACTGCAAACTCTAGGTCAACTTTTTAGAAAAGTAAAAAAAAAAAATGACGGGCATACTAAAAGATGTAAAAAAATAAATAGAATCATACAAAAAAAGCTGTGGAGGCAGAAAAGACTGGAAAACAAATAAGCAAATAAAAGAAACAAAAAATAAGGTCAATGAATGGAAAAATAGTAACAAATGTGGTAGATAATCACTTTAAATGTTAATGGTCTAAAAACACAAATAAAAGACAGTTTGTCAGAGTAGGCCAAAAACAGGAAACAGCTATAGGTTGTGTACAAGAAACTCACTTTAGATTTAAATATACAGATAGTAAAAGAGTAGAGAAGACATACCATCCGAACACTAATAAAAGGAAATCTGAATTAGCCATGTTAATTTAAAAAAAGCCAGTCTTCAGAGCAAGGAAAATTATCAGTGATAAACAGCCCAATTCTTTGAGAAAGTATATCAATCCTTAACATATATGCAATATTGTACCACACTGATCCAAGATGTTAGCAATAGGGGAAACTGTGTGCCAGGAGGTGAGGGGGTATTTGTGATTTCTCTCTACTTTCTGATTATTTTTTTCTGTCTACATAACACTCTGAAAATGTTATTTATTTAAAAGCGTATATTAGAGGAATATAAAACAACAATCTTTTTTGTATTTCAGTTGTTAGTCTTTTTATTTTAAACAACAAACTACTCCAAAATTTAGTGGTTTAATACAGTGATTTACTATGATCTCTTTCAGCTGGGTGGTTCTCACTGGAAGTCTTTCCTGTGTTATAGTGGATAGGCAGATGGTGGATGGACAGAGATATCTGAAGGCTTGATTTAGTGGGAAAATCAAGAGGCCCATTCCCATGTACAGTAGCCCATTCTTGTTTCATTAGGAAGCTCACATGAAACTACCTTTTAGGAGTGTCTACAGATGGTTTCTCCTTGTGGCTTGGGCTTCTCAGAGTCGACTGGCTGAGATTTGAAAAGGATCCACATATGATCATTCTAAGAGACTCATTCTATGTCCTGGTCCCAGAAGTCCCAGAATGTCACTTCTACTCAAAAAGCTAGGGCAAGACAATTATATTCCACCTCTTGATGAGAGAAGGGGGAAGTCAAATTTCAGAAAAGTACTCAGGTATGGAATTTCTTGTGTTCATCTCTGGAAAGTACAATATGCCACAGAGAGATGAAGAATTCTAAACTTGGATAAAATAAAAGTACTAGCCATGACAAAATACATTCATATACATTCAAATTAAAACTCTTTATTAATTATTATAGAATCATATTAAACTGCTTTACTTAGCTGTAAGTAGACACCTGCACATTAATAATTAGAAATCTTGTCCAGAGTAGCAAAGACTTGAGGGAAAACAATTCCACCTATTAAAATGGATAAGTATTTTGTGGCATATTCATTCATAATGAAATGCTATAGCACAGAAAAGGAAGTCTTTTTGATTTGTATTTTTATTAGTCTAATAGTATTTGATTTTAAAATATAAAGTTAGTTCTAGAAAACTATATAGTATTATATCAACCAACATTGTAAAGTTCAGAAACAAGTAAAAGTAAGGAACATATTAATAATCAAGATAAATAATATTTTATGCTGGGTATGTTGGTTCACACCTGTAATCCAAGTACTTGGGATTACAAGTATATAGACAGGAGGATCACAGGTTTGAAGCCAGCCTCAGCAACTTAGTGAGGCTCTCAGCAACTTAGTCCATGTTTCAAAAATAAAAAATAAAATAGGGCTGGAGATGTAGCTTGGAAGTGGAATGCCCCTGCGTTAAATCCCCAGTACTGCTACTACTACTACTACTACTACTAATAATAAAGGTAAATAACAGTTTAATGCACAATTTTAAAAATTATTGCATAAAAGTCAATGATTTTTTTGTGTATGTGGTGGTGGGATTGAACCTAGGGACATTTTACCTCTGAGCTGTGCCACCAACCCTATTTTATTTTTTTTATTTGAAAATAGTGTCTCACTAAGTTGCTGTGGCTGACTTCGAACCTGCAATCCTCCTGTCTCAGCCTCCCAAGTACTGGAATTACAGGTGTGCACTACCATGCCTAAAAAGACTCAATGATAAGCAAAATACTAAATTTTTAAATAAAGACAAAATTAGATTATGTAGTCCTTGCCTAATCATACTGGAGGCTGAGGCAAAGGAAAAAAATTCTCTAAATTGGCAAATTAGATCATAAATTGGTAAATCTTATTCCCTCTCCTTTTAAAAAACAATTCAGTGATATCATTCAAATTTTTAAGTGAGCATTACTGTTTATTTATTTATTTGATACTGAGGATTGAACCCAGGAGCCTTCTATCACTGAGCTACTCCCAGCCCTATTTTATATTTTTATTTTGAAGCTGGGTCTCACTAAGTTACAGCACGCTGGCCTTGATCCTCCCGTCTCGACCTCCCAAGTACTGGGATTACAGGTGTGTGTCACCAAGCCAGGTTTCTGTCCTATCTTCTTTTATTCATCCAAATGCAGGAAATTTACTAGAAGAAACCACACCAAACTTTTTACAGCTGTCACTATGGAGAAAAAATTGAAAAAGTGGGGTGGGGAGAAGAAATATTCATTCTTGTCAGTAAGAAGAATTATCCTCAGTATTCTAGTAACTTCTAGAGAATTCTTCATTGGAGAAGAATTCTTCATTGGATAAGAATTCTCCACAATTCTCATGAGAATTTTTTTTACAAAGAGAATATATATTTTGATAATTGAAAAAGAATAACCTTAAGTTAGCTTCAAAGGCAAAATGAATAGCATAAAGTTAATGCAAGAAAACTGAATTGAAAACAGTATGTATTTTTCTTTTGCTGATTATTCAATATCAAATGGAATTTCTGAAAAATCTCATTACTTACTAAATTTGTGTCATTTAATAGATTTGGTTCTACAGCTATGCAACACAATAACAAGAGTTTTCATGCGGAATTTCCAAGTTTGAATTTCGACTTTGCCATGGGCTATCTATGTGACCATGTTACTTCTTGAAGTCTCAGTTTCCTCATCTGTAAAATGGAGAAATATTACCTACCTTTCAGGTATGTTATAATATTTAAATGGGATAATTTATATAACACTTTTATAGTGTCTAACACAGTAGGTAGTCAATAAACAGTGTTTGGTCGAGTTGTGGCTGGTATACTGAACCTATGATCCGATCTTTCCTGTTCTTCTGTATCAGAGGCAAATATTTTTAGTGGTGTCATAACAAAATATATTTTACAACATATACCTGTGCTCCTTTATTTATTTATGTATTCATCTGTATTTCTATCTTTGTCTCACTCTTTTTATATACCTATTGTTAATCCATCCACCCATCAATTTACCATGTGCTTATTAAACGATACTTTTTTTTGGTACTGGGGTTTGAACTCAGAGGCATTCTACCTCTGAACTGCATCCCTAGCCCTATTTTTTATTCTTATTTGAAACAGGGTCTTACTAGGTTGATGAGAGTCTCACTACTTGCTGAGGCTGTCCTCAAACCTGTGATCCTCTTGTCTCAGCTTCTCAAGTACTGGGATTACAAGCATGTACCACCACGCCTGGTCTAAACAATACTTTTAATCTATACATATCTTATTCTACCCTTTCCAGTTTCCTATGAGGTTACACTGGCTATTCTCAGACTTACATCACCACGGTCCATCAAGGATAAAACTAACTTTCTAGAGAAATATAGAAAGTAAACACATGGAAAAATTTAGTTTGGAAACATTTTATTTGTCCTGATTCAATTGTATTTGTGGTGAAGTTTGTTTTGATACCATTCACTTCAACTGCAAAGAATGTCCATTGGTTTTAATGCCATTACATTTGGGATAAAAAGGAAGAAAAGAATATACCTTATTTTTTCCGGACCTTCAAAGCTTGAATAAAGTTGTAGATCTTTGGTTGGCCAACTGTTTCCTGCATGTGGATAGTTGGATAACGACTCCTTAGGTTCCATCAACCTAAAATACACCAAAAAAAAAAATACTGTCAGATTAACATGACACCTGCATTGTCAAATATGCCTCCAGCTGCCTGGAGTGCGGCAGAACCCAGTCCTTGATGGCATTTCACATTCTCCACTTTTGCTTTAAGGAACATAAGCAATAAACACTCAAAACAGGTTTTCTTTGAAAGTTGTAGTACATATTCTCATTTTTGGAAAACTGTGGGATGCAATCACAGATGTCAGAGTTCATAAAAAGTATATAAAATAATAATACTTATGTTTTTTCTGAAGGAGATTAAATATTTTATATTTTTCTAGAGCACTCTAGACTGTGAAATATATTTTCACTATTTTTCTATAATTTTTAGTTTTATGAAAGAAACATGCCTAACTGTACTTTCGATAATTTTTTAATAACTTTTACTGAAGAAAATATCAGTTTCGGCCTGTGAATAGTGCAGATTTTAACACTGCAATAAACTATGATTTTTGAGAACATGGGATGTTTATAGGGACATATAGAAATACTATACCTAAAGTTTTTCTGTATTAGCTTGTGGAATTATACTTTTATCAGTCAACTGTTGAGTTAGGATATCCAGTATTTAATGCAAATTAAGAATAACAATTTGTGAAATACTCTTGTCATGGTCTAGTACAAGCACGCCACATCATTTCAAAAGAGAAAATTAGCTGGGATCATGGTACACACCTGTAACCCCAGTGACTCCAGAGGCTTAGGCAGGAGGATCAAAAGTTTGAGGCCAACTTGTGCAATTTATCAAGACACTGTCTGGAAGGAAGGAAGGAAGGAAGGAAGGAAGGAAGGAAGGAAGGAAGGGAGGAAGGAAGGAAGGAAGGAAGGAAGGGAGTGAGGGAGGGAGGGAAAGGAAGAAAGGGCGAGTTGGGTCTGTAGCTCAGTGTTCGAACGCCCCTGGGTTCAATCCCAAGTACTGCTAAATAGATAAGTTAATTAATTAATAAATATGAAAGGAAAATTTAAGGGAGGTATGGAGGTTGTTTTGAGATTAAATTAAAATAGCTAAGTATGAAGTTAATTTATTGGTTATATTGAAAAAGGGGAACCCTCAAAATTATCCTAAAATGTTTTACATTTTGTAATATACAATTCTTCTCTTTCAAAAAGAAACCTTCAAAAACGTCTGCTTTGATTTATGCATTAATGAAATATTTTGGCTCAAAGCAAGTATTGGTAATAGTATAAACACCCAAAACACAGTAGATAGAGTGGGACGAAAGATGTGCCACGGTGGTAGTTAGAATGCATGCTTGTCTGGTAGTTAGAATGCCTGCTTGTCGGCTTCACTACCTAATCCATTAACAAAGAATGGCATACACTGTATCTCTAGGTGTCAATATGCTAATATATGGAGTAGATACATACATGTAATGTAAACTGTGTGCACAAGACAAAGGAAACACTACCAATCACACCCACTATATAGTTTATATATGCTTGATGACACTGTAATCAGTAACCATAGATATTGTAAAAGTTACCTTCACTGATGTGCTCCTACTTCCATCAGTTTTATCTCAGCCAATCATCACATCCTGGCTGATATAAGAATTCCTTTTCTCTCCCCAGTCAAAATGTTTTATATATTTTTTGTCATTTTATGAATTTCCTGCTTTGGGAGTAATTTTACTGTCATTTCATAAGAACTTCAAAATGTCATGAAACTTTTGGAAAGTATAGTACTAATAATTAAAATTTAACCAGAAGTACCTCTGACAGTCTCATTTGAATGTGCAATTTCTTCATATAACATATGTGAAGGCAAGGGAAAAAATGCTGTAAAATGAATAGAGTTTTGACAGCAAATACACGTGCTATACAGTACATGCTTATATATGTCAGAGTGGCAGCTTCTATAACATAGAAACGCATTGGAAAATGAAATGCACAGGGACATGAAGCCATTAGGTAGTGCAGACTGTCATTTTTCATGTTAACAGAATATTTTGTCAGCCTCATCCAGCAAAAACTCCAATGTCTAAAACAACATTGCTAACAGATCTGTCACCCTCTGTCCTTCTTCTTTACTTTGCATATACATCTCACAATTATCTGAAGGGCTCGCCTTCCCATTTAGCCCTTCATGAAATCCCTGAGCTGCCTTACTCATCTGGAGTTTCCACGCACACCGGTGAATACGGCATCTTTCATCTCACCTGATAGATAAGGCCTCCCTAAATCCTAAGCAATTGTTCGAGGACTTGAGGAATGCTCTGTGAGAGAGAAAGGATGCTCTGCTCTCAGGGGAGGCTAGTGAAAGAGAAATCAATCATGTGAATTAAGAGCTTTGATGAATAAATAATTCATACACACTAAATTAATTAACCAATTTCCAAGTCAGGCTTATAGTGTTCAGAGTGAGCCAGCATTGCACCAGTGGAAATGTAATCACTTGGCTTTACTTCATATGATTTTCAAGTACAAAATGACTGTGCTGGGTTGAAGGCTACCATTTAAGAGACTATAGTAGCCAAAGCCAGGTGGGTAAACATTCACTTTCCAAAGACTAAAACAAGTCTTTCTTCACAAACACTCTGACCACTGTATTTAATAGTGTTGACATTTACATAAATGGATTGCAGTGTAGTTGTTGAACATATACTGGGATGATTCCATAATCCTGTTTTAATTAGATGGATGTTGTGAGCATACAAAAATCACAAGCTGCACTCCCCGTGGTGATGCCATACTGGCAAGGAATCAATCACCACGGCTCTGGTTGCCATAGAAACTGATAGCTCCTACACCACCATCTAAGTGGCAAATGATTGGTGGTGTACTCATAACACTGGGAGAGCAATGAGTTTTTCTATCCTGTCCAGCAGCTGTGCCAGAGAGTTAATTAAAAGCAGAGAACATGAAATAAATCTAAATCTGTGAAGAAATGAAATGTACAGTACAAATTGAATTCCCGTGTCGGACAGAAATTAATATGCAGCGCAAACCACAGAGCTGCCTGAACAAGCAGCAGCTAGGAATCTTGGGAAATGTTGCCTCTGAGGCGGTTAGAGCTGAAATGTGAAGAGGGCACCTCCTTATCTTATTACCTAAACAAGCACTTTGTTCAGCATTTGTGTTGACTGATGCATGCAAATTGCAGCCTCAAATGTTAAGAGTTCCTGTTTCCAAGCAGGAAGGACAAAGCTTAACTAAGATTTAATTAACAAACTGTTAGCAACTGCAGTTTATCAGCTGTGAACACAATGTAAGTAAATGTTTCTACTCCTGTACTAGAATTCACCAGACAACCTCTGTGAAAGTCAATGTGTTTTTATTGATAAGCCATGAATTCAGAATTCAAATATCACAAGCTGAGGAGCAAATACCTGAAATGCTTTCTCAAGAAATAAGGGATGCTTGATAGAGAAGTAAATATTTTTTTCTTCCCATAGAATGAACTACAACAGATCAGGCATGAAATATTTAACTAGAGAGAACTTTTTCTTGGTTCAGTCTACTTCCATTCCTTGATTTCAGTTTTATCATGTGGGGAAGTATTTGAGCAACCTGTTCTCTATGTGAAGTCAACGACTTCCATAGGGCAAATAGTACAACCCAGCAACCACAATTATGCATCTCTGCAGCTGCTGTATATACATGAGTTTTAGGAATCAGAGGCAAGAAAAACATATTATAACATTGCCCCTCCACCCAACCAGCCCAAATAAAGCAAAATCAGGTGTGTAGAGAGTGAGCATGAGTGACTACAAAGAGCTCAAAATTCTGATAGAACTTCAGAGTTTATCTCATAATGACATGTTCTTATGCACTTAATGCCCATCTAAAGAACTGTCAGAATTTTCTTCCTATATACGTACATGTTAATTTCTAGCCTTACACATTAACTATACAAATCTTTTTACTTTCTACATTTATGACATTAATGTCAATATGTCTAAATAGCTTACCTATTTGTTAAATAGATGTGGATACCTTTATGTGAATAACAACAAACAAAGGGCCTTTTCTTTGGAAAAATACACATAAACAATTACATACAAAATTTGCAAAGAATTATCACAGTTTTCCTGATTCCTCAGAACTATCCCTGATAAAATAACACTCTTTTTTACACACTAGGCTACATATATAGCCTTCTAAAAATTTCTTCTGACTTATACTTTTGCAATTTATACTTGGTTTAATGTTACTGCTATTATTATCATTGTTACTATTATTTACTATAAGATCCCTTGCATGAAGATCTATTATATCATTAGATCTAAGTATCAGAAAAAGCTTCATTTTTTTCTGAAAAATAAAGTGTATGCATTTGTAGAAAAATGTTAAAGTGCAACTATTTTATTCTCAGTTTCAAGTTAGTCCGCCAGGCAATATATGTCATATAATAAAGTAGAGTACAAGACCACTATGGATGACTTACAAGATAAGTTTGTAGAAAACATGATATACATCTCTTAACCCTATCAACACATCAAGGATATAAAAAAGTTAGGAAATTAGGTATTAAAGGGTGATTCTTTGGAGAGAGTTGGTTGTGTGGACCCCATCTCATAGGTGGGCTTTTCCTCTTTCATCCTGATTCGAAAAAGGAAAACTTGAAGGAAACCCCAGGGGGAAATTAATATGTGTCCCCTGAAAAATAGAGGTAAAAGTCAATTTCAGTTTTAGCTAGCTGAGGAAGTCTTAAGGAGAAGATCCTGAAAGACTGACTGTTCTGATGTGGAACAGCAGAGAGATGGCCATGGTAGGCCGGATGTTGTCAGAGAAAAGCATGTACGAAGATTGACCACATGCATGAGAGAAATTGAGCAAGAAGATCACCTAGAGGGATAGAGTGACCCAGATATTTCTCAATGGGAAGGATAAATATACTGCCTGTAATATATCTGTCCTTTCCCCAGTGATATAAGGCTTCTGAGAACCCACAAAATGCCCCTCGAAAATGTAGACTCAGAGTTTGACATGAAATTTCAATGTTAGTCAAGTAAGAAATTCTTTGTCGTTTCCCCCTTCTCTAATATCCCTACCTCAACTGATCCTAGAACCAGACTCATCTTTAATATTTGAGGAATTCAAGCAATGTAAGTTTAAAGAGTTAGCTATGAATTAAAGTAACAGACTTAAATAAACTGTGTAATATTTTCTTATCCAATGCATTCCCAACTATGTGAAAGGCTACAGTTAAATTTAGAATTCTTAGCCAGGCGTGGTGGCACATGCTTGTAATTCCAGTACTTGGGAGGCTGAGACCAGAGGATCTGGGTTCGAGGCCAGCCTCAGCTACTTAGTGAGGATCTGTTTCAAAATAAAGAATAAAAAATAGGGCTGGGGGTGTAGCTCGGAGGTAAAATGCTCCTGGGTTCAATCCCCAGTACCGCAAAACAAAACAAAACAAAACAAAAATAAATCTAGAATTCTTGAGTTCTTTTAGGCCAATGCTGGATATTAGCAGCAATTGAGAGCCCATATTGGCCTTCTGACCCCCTGGGAAGCCTGCAGTCTGTCTCCCTTCTCTACCAACCTCGGCTTCTTTTAGCACCATGAGAAATCTCAGACATACATATGAACACCTTAGACCAGATGCTCAAGTTTCATAGACACTGCCATGAACAGGTGACCCTTGGCCACCCCACAAACCAAAGGGTGCTCACACAGCAAAGTATCCCTTCTTCAGACCTGCCTAGGCCAGAGCCCTGAAGAGACCACAGAATCAAAGCTGACATCATTCAGCAAAGAATGCCAGGGTCCTGGGTAGTCCAACCAGAGTGGGCTTAGAGGACAGCCTGTTCTGACAAGGTGTTTCACCTTGTTCTGAATGACTTCACTTTCCCATATGACAGGGTGAGCCTAGAAGGCAGCAGATCTGAGTCAAAAGTATAACCTCTCCTACCTGGGTCTAAGGGTAACAAGATCTGAAAGAATCAATGACCATTATTAATATGGTTGAAAAGAGGAAAACAGCAATAAAACAACCACACAATGTGAAGACAGACATCAGAAACCAACTAGACCCTCTTTCCCACGGGGCTGACCTATGGCTTGTACAAATTCATAAGGGATGTACCTATAACTTCAAGAGAGTTTGACGAATTGATTCCTTTAGGCATTTAAATTACTAGGTTAGACATTTACATTACTGACTTGAGGATCTTTTACCACCTGGTAATGTTACAAAATTAATGAAATTCATCCCAAATTCTCTTCAGGGGGAAAGTAAAAGAATTTGTCCCACAGAAGCACAAAACAACACGTCACCTACAAGTCCTGCTTGTTCAATATATTTATCACAACTTTGTTCATATAAACAATGAAATTTTTTAGCTAGTCATGCCTCTCTTGTTTATGATTTTTGGGAATCTCAGAGCCAAGTATTGGTATTAGTTTATTTGATATATAGATCTTATGGATGACACTCCTACATATTAAATTTTCTCTGGTCTTATCTTTCCATCTGTATTATCCTAATTCTAAAGTTGTTAATGTTTCTATTTTGTGGTAGTATATGTATCTTCATAAGTCAAACTATTTAGAGCTAATCCCATATAAATTATATACATATATAAAAGTGTGTTTTGTATAATGAGATGGCTACAATATACTGATGGAAGAGAGGAGGAAAGCAAGCCCAGAATAGATTGGAACTGGGAGAAACTGAAAGCTGAAAAATTCAGGCATTATTATGCTTATGAAGCCATTTAAAGAAACCTCCTTTCTGTAGTAAGTCAGGTGTCACAGGCAAAATATAAATTATAGCTAGTATGTTGGTATATTTATTCATTTATTTAGCAAATGTTTGATGAGCACCTACTCTGTGTCAGTCATGGTGTGTGTAGACAAAATAGACTTAGTTTCTCCACCACTGAGTGGGAAGGACAGTGGCGATGCCACTTCACAGCCTGTGCTCTGCATCCTTACACAGGACCCCACACCTAGAAGGATTCTGCACTTGGGTTAATGCTCTATTGTTGCCATCTTGAAATCCTTAACCACTTTTAAACAAAGATACTCCTCGATTTCCATTTTGTGCTTTGTTTCACAATTTATGCAGCTAGTCCTGGATAGTAGGCTGTATATTCGAAATCTTTGTCCATCTACAGATTTCCCCAAACACTCACATGTCTCATCTGGATCTGGCATACAAATTTTTGTATGCCTTTGAATGGATTTAGACTTCTTTGTTAAGACACAATGCTGGCCCATTATCTTGTCCCTCTCAGAAATAAAAAAGAACAGTTTGAAAATGTACACAAATCCTCTCCTGTGTCAGCAAGACTCCAGAGCGACTTATTTAAATGATTAGTTTATAATGTGCTTCTGTTTGAGGAGAGCAAGTTCTGGGGGAAAAAGAATTGTGCAAATTGAAGAAATTGTGGATTCCGTTCTTAGTAATCTGCAGCAATGGTGCTGCATATTGTTCTCGCTATCCTTTTTTGACTTCTGCTGGGTAGTACTCTCTAACTATATTCTTGAACACAGAAAATTGAAACCTCAGGGGACATGAATTCCTCCTTTACATTTCTCTACCATTCAGTTCTAACTAACACATATGGGGCACACATAAGATTTTTAGTCTTGTTACGAATGAGTCTATGTATTCTTTCCTTCCTTGCAGAGCCTGACACTTATCTTTACATCCTCAGTATTGACTGCAGGCAGGGACTGTAACCTGGAAACTATTTACTGAGAGATCGAAATAACCTTCCATGTTCAAGAATTCAAATGAGTGTTTTATATATACTATTTTTGTCAAATTAGGAATTATGTATTTCATCTCGCTCTGTAAGCTTGTATAAAATTCAGAAAGCTATATTTGATTTATTCCTGATATGCTTTCTTTGATGTCTTTGCAATGGGACTTTTTCTTAGACATGCAAGTCTAGTATATCAAGGCCCTTCAGATATTTCAGGAATTGCCCCCTGTAGTAGGGGGTTTGGCTTCCACCTTAGACATGACCTGTTGTGTCATAATAAGGAGTTTAACTAAAACTTTAGTCTGTCACTGTCCTATGCTGAGATTCCAGGAGGCATAGCTGGAATGGAGTTTTGGATGCAAGGTATTTATAAAAGAACTGATACTTCTGAAGGGAACGAGGCAGAAGCAGGACTGAGGAGGAAGATGTAGCCTTCCTGCAATGCAGGGCTAATCAAGCCCCAGCCAACCTAATGGAGAGCTTTGAAGAACATCTTTCATCTGGATGAAATAGCTGTACACCCTCTTCTCTCTCGGTCAGTGAAAGGAGGCTGCCTTGGGGAGGGCTCGACTCCAGGTCTTTGCAGCTGAAGCAGACCTGATGGGGCAGAAAGCTGGGGGCTGCCTCCTGACTACCCTCCTTGTAGTTGGAAAGCAAGTTCTTCCTCGAGATAAGAGAAGAACATGGGCAGCACATCCCCATGTCTACCACAGAAGACTTTTATCATCATACCTCCTAATCTAACTTCCTAGATAAAATCATCAGAATATGTTTAGAAATAGCCAAAATGTTATGTGTATGGGGAAGTTTGTTGTTCAAAACAGGTGCTCCCCATCAAGAAAATTAGAGCAGCAATTATATTCTGTAAAGGACTGTGAAAAAGGTTTCACATTGTGTTTCCTATTCTAATTATGGGTCTTTTAAACATGGCATTGTCTAGTTATGAACAACAGTATGTGAGTCTGACACATGGTGCCGCTGACTATGTCATTATTCTTCCAATTTTGATCCTGAGTGGTTTCTGATAGACCTTATAGACTCTGAGTATTCTTTTGTGTTGTTGTTTGTTTCAAAATAGAATTGTTGCTGGGTTTGTTTGCTACAAGGAGATATAGTATTTTATCATCAATTTTATTATTGTTCCTATTATTTTACTCTATTTTTATAGTTTCTAAAATAGTGTTTGTTATTTTCTATACTTAATTTTTAATTGGCCATTGTTGTTATTATTTTTTCCACAGTTATATGCTTAGTACATAGAAAAGTTACTAGCATATGTTAAAAAGTAAATAAATATTTGTTTAAAAAAAAGAATGAGTGAATGACTATAAGTTGGTAACACCCTAGGACTTATTAAGTAGGGTATGGAATAAGCACAGAAATTGTGCTACAGTAAAAAATTGAAAATTCTAAAATCACCCATCCCTGAATGACCCCCAGTTTCTCCAGTTCTCTGAACAAAGAAGACATTCAATAAATGGGATTAACACAGTGCGACACACAGGAAAAGTCCTCTACACATGTTGGGAGAGACTGACCTGATTCTAAGTATGGTTTATCAATCTGCTGTTATAAGAACTAAAGTTGGTGCAATCTAGGGATTTACTAATGAAAGCAGAGGATCCAAAATAATAATAATAATAATGATAATCGTAGCCCCATGTCTTTCCTCATTAGTTCGATAGTATCTGAGAGCAGTAGACTTTACACTCTGACAAAAAGAAATCAATTTCAAGGCCTGAAGAGATAGACCTTCAAGAAAGATATTTCATCCAAGAATTCCAAAGCAAATAAAATAAGATTCAGACAAAATTCAAGTAAGTCACTGTATACAGGGTTAATGATTTTTAATGACTAAAACAATAGAATTGAATGATGGTAGGAGAGTGTTCATTAAGCTAGAATGAGGAGCAGCCACTCAAAGTAATGTTTAAAAAAGCTTTACAGACTTTTGAGATGGCTTATGATACAGTTCAGTGAAAAGTAATTTGGTTATAGAGTATTATTAATAATAAAAGTTCAATATGCACATCTCTCCCTTTTTCCATGTACATAACCAGAAGAAAATATACCAAAAATATTTGTGTAAGTAAATTATTTATATATTTTGTTCTTCTCCCTTGATGGCAAAACTAAAACTCATAATTTATGCAAAAAAGAAATATGCTTGGAGATTAAACACTATGCACTAGTTTTTATTTTCTACTTTCTACATTTCCTAAATAATATTATTGATTTGGACCTGGCTGCTTTCAAGAATTATGTGATTCAGCTTACCTAAGAAAATGAAGGAAAAGTAAGGACAAAAGGAAAAAAAGTCAAGAAGTAATGAAGTGAAAACAATAAAAAGCCTGAAAGAAAATCTTACTAGATGAATTGTAGCTGTTGAACCAAAGTGCCAATGTAAGCTTCCTGGTGGCTCATATGAAAAAGGCACCATATTATTGGAATTAATTAACCACTGGGAAAGTGTCAGATTGTCAGGAAGGACCTAATGTAAACGTTGAACTTTTTTTGCATTAACTAATTCATTTATGTATTTAACAAAAGTTCATTAATGACATTGCATACAAGGAATTAGACAAGTGGCTTAGAAGGGTGGAAGGATAAGGAATGTAATTTCAAGTAAAGGTGAGTTTACTATGAAAATTTCTGGGATATAAGCCCTATCTATTTTTGTCTTTGAAGTGTTGGCCTGTATCACTAATAAGATGCATCTTTGTAAGATGTTATAAGATATTTGAAGTCCATTTGATATATTGTACTCCTAGTGTATAAGGCTGATATTGATGATATATCTAACTATTATAGCAACTGCCTATTTCATATCTGTCTTACCCATTTTCCAATTTTCCATCCCCTCTCACACACATTCTAAACTCTGTGAAGTTAGGAATCACATATGTATTTTATGCCTTATCTCTAAAGTATAAATGGCACCTTGTCCCACAATAAGTGCTCTAGAACTATTCCTTAGAGGTTGATGAATTGATTAAATGAATGGCTGCAATCTTCTCTCTCAGGTTTGGAATTCAGCATGACACCTTTAGTCTATAGTTATAGTTGCCATTTCCTTTTAATAATATTGATTTCCTTATCCAGTCAGTTGGATAATAATGTGCCCAGAGCTCTGGGGTTATTTTCTATTAGCTGCTCCAACTTAAAGCATGTATAGGTCATCAATATATCTGTTAATGCAAATTTAAAAGGGCTTTGTGTATTTTCATAAAAAACTCCCTTTCAAAATCTTCCTTTTTCATTATAATCTGCAGATTGAATTCTCCTTGTATCCCCATGGTCTCTAGATCTGTACAAATGATATATGAGTTTTGAGATGTTAGTATAAAATGCAAAAGATAATGTTCCTCAGTATGCATTCATAGTTTTCAAACATTTTCTGAGTATAGGATCTATTTATCAGAAAATATTCCATGGGAAACTCATTTGCAAAGCTTTAAGAGCTTCTCCCTTTAAAAAGGTACAAGGAGAAGATAGTGGTCTCTCATCTTTGGCTCTTATCTCCTCTTTTTCTTCTTCTTCCTTCCCTCATACTCTCTTCACTCTTGATCTGATTCCTGGGAAACCCATGGCTTCCAAGAATTACAAGACCACTGGTGTATGTAGGTTTTGATAGTTGCTATGAAGGGTCTTTTAATGGGAAGATTTCATCAATGTATCTGGCATCATTATCATGTCAAATTTGTCCCTTGAATGCACAGCATGTTCTAACTCAGCTACTGTTGCATTTCTAGAAATGTGGAAAGCTGATTTCAGACTTTAAAGAGAAGCAGTTTGACTCAGCACATTAAGCAATTGGGTGGCGATTCATGGGCTTGGAGTTTTCAAGTTGTTCTTTTGCTGATGTGCTTGACCTCAGGACAGTCACTGCTTCTCTTTGCCTTGGCTGACTCATCAACAAAATGGCCCAGGATCATGCTGACTCATGTCATTCTCACAGAGTGTTTATTCTCTAGGACTGATAAAGCACTATGTACTACTATTTAAGTAACAACGGAAAAATATTCCAAGGAATAGGTAAAAGTAGTCACATTTGTAGCTAAATAATAATTTGCAGAAGCGTATATGCTTCAGGGATTCATGTATATAAGAAAAAAGGCACTGACTAATTTCAGTAATATTTCACAATGAAAGTAAAAATAATGTTCAATGGAGATGAACAAATGATTTGAAATAGTTTTAATTTTACTATCCATTGGAGAGAGGAAGAAGTTAAAGATTTAGGCAGGAGATATGTGTGGTACTTGGGTTATGTACTATAATTCCAACAAGACAAGTATGCAGTGCTTTCAGAACCTTGAAAAGAAAAGGATGTTTTTAATTTGTTGAAGGTTAAAAAAATGTCTTGCAGGGTCTGCCTACTGGAATGTGGAGCTAATACAAAAGTGCCTATCATTACAAATCTGATGTTAGGATGCTGCTTTTGACTGTAGTAGCTACCTCTTATATGCAGGGACTATGTTCCCAGACTCTCAGTGGATGCCTGAAACAACATATACTACTGAAACCTTTGTATACTATGCTTTTTTCTATATATACATATCTATGATGAAATTTTGTCTGTAAATTAGGCACAGTAAGAGAGATTAACAACAATGACTAATAAAATATAATATACTGAAGTAAAATTTCTGGCATCACTACTATTGCACTTTAAGGCCACTATTAAGTAAAATAAGGGTTTCTAGAACACAAGCACTGAGATACCACAAGTACTGTGCTACCCCAACAGTTGGCTTGTAACCCACACAGCTAAGTGACTAACAGGCAGGTAGCATATACTGTGTGGATCAGGAAGGATGAAATGGGATGGTTTCACCATGCTTATCAGAATGGCATGCAATTTAAAACTTATGAATCATTTATTTCTATTATTTTCTAGTTAATATTTTGGCCCTGGTTGAACATGGGTAACTGAAATCACAGATTAGGAGACTATTGTCCTAGTAAATTGAGACCCTGAATTCTCTGCTTGAGAATGAATAGCTACCCCAGCTGTAGTAGAAAATAAAAAAAACTTAATAACTAAAATGACCATTCTTTATCTCAAAGGAAATCATATTTCATGCTCTAAGCCAAAGTTCATTACCTTGTTCCTCTTAGTCATGCATAGACTGCTAATCTTAGATTAGCAGTGGAATTTTCTCAGAGAAAAACTTGAACTTCATGGAAGGTCATTTTTTTTTTTACTTCAGAGTGTTTTTCTTGCATTTCAGTAACTTAGCATTTTTATCAATTCTCCCTCTGAGTGGCTCAAATCATTTCACCAAATGATCTTGCCATGAGGTGAGTCAATCATCTTTAGGAAATTCATTAAATCGGAGGCCACTAGGGTACCGTTTGCTCAGCTGAAGTACTATTTACACAGGCTCAAGGAGTTAATATGCTTACTAAAGTGCTCACAAAATGGTTTCTTCGCCCAGAAAAATCTCTCCCCCAAACTCATTAATTCTTTTAACATGCTTGCAATGCAAGTATATTAAAAAGGTTTGAATACTTATCCACTGGAAAAATTACAGATTATTCAAGGTGACATTTTATCACATTAAGGGCTGGGCCTGAAAAGATACTGATTGTAAGGGGGAAAATAGAGGTTGAAAGCAAGAGAGCTGGACTGACATCTTGACCTAGGTAAACTTCACTCTATATGTTGACTACTATATGCTAGGACAAGGATATAAAGATAACCAAGAAAGAGTCCTTCCTTGCCTCGAAGTCCTCTATAAGCAAGTGGGGAAATACTTTAACCTTGGGCCAGCAGGTCAGTTTCCTTCTCATGAAATAGAGAAAATGATATATACCTCACAAGTTACTATAGTAGAATAACAAAGAATGCAGGTACTAGCTAGAATCAGATATTTCTGAACTCGTATCCATATTCTACATATATCTCAGTTTATTATGACCGTGGGCAACTACATAACTCACCTAAGTATGAGTTTCCTTGCCTTACAAATTATTTATAGCATTACTTAGCTGAAATGGTTTTATGAATTTGATATGCCAATACATGAAATGCTTGACATTGTGCCTGACACACACATGAAGCTACTCGTCATTCACTGACTTTTATACATACATATTTACTGATTTTGCAGATACACACACACATGCACATATAAACATTTATGTATATAGTATATATACATATATACATATTTAAATTTGTCAGTCATGATGCACTACTATTGCTCCTCTAACCCTTGACAAGCTATCAATGGGAATTATATAAATATACTTAAAATAGATATTGAGAGATAAAAATGCTATGCAAAATGAAACATTGACAATATGGACAAAAGTTCTACGCTATATCAATGTTGTCAGTTAATTCAGTTTCACGCTAAAATTATTTCTAAAGCTTTATGAACTGGGATAGAAAACAAAAATCACCTGTGATATCTTCAGTCTTTTATAAGACAATTACAAGTATATTCCCCTACCAAATATCAGAGATGTTTTGTTAATGGGCCAAGAGTGAGCACTATTTTAATATACAAATAGAGAATAAATATTTTTTATGGTAAGTAAGCCCTGTGTTACCCCCAGTGAACCTTAATTTCCCAGCTCCTGATGTCTACACATTTATTTAATTTCCTTCCCTTGCTGAGGGTAGGAGCTGTGACTTTCTCCTAGCCTATAAAATATGGTGAAGACAAAAGATGTTTGGAGGTATAGTTAAGGTCCTAAGTCAATTGATTTTGAAATAATCAAAAGGGAGATTCTTGTAGGTAGGAATGAATTCATTGGTTGAAAGCTCTCATATTAGGACTGGGCTCCCACTGAGGTCAGTGCATTGCTGGGTTTGGGGAAGAGAGGTGCCATATTGAAAGAGGACTGGTGGAGGGGCCCATATGACAAGAAACTTCAGACAGCCTCTGGGAGCTGAGAGCAGTTCTGGCCAATAGCTGAAAAAACAACAACAACAACATAAAACAAAATAAACAACAACAACAACAAATGATACTGAAACCTTTCCTCTTACAACCACAAGGAGACGAATCATGCCAACAACTGAAAAGAGTCTGAAAACAGATCTGTCCCCGGTTGAGCCTCGGATGACACTGCAACCCCGGCCAACACCGAGACTGCAGCTTGGTCAGACCCGGAGTCACAGAAGTTAGCCACACTGCACCTAGACTCCTCATCTACAGAAACTGTGAGATAGGAGATGCGACTTTGTGGTCTTTTGTTATACACCACAGAAAACAAATATACTCTTTTTAGCAGACACTTTTGAATTCAGGGCACAGAAGAATAAAACAATACAATAAGAAGTTCTTTATGTGCTCTGAGCATTTGCTCCCTGTTGGAGGTGAGAATCTTTCCACTATGAGACAGGATATAAACTGAGATGGGAGTTACTGTTCTGAAATGTCCTAAGCTGAGAAATTACCCAATTGAAATAAAGATAAGGAGTAGTCAAGTGGTTTATATGTCCTGTACTTAATAACTATATCATTGGGAAAAGTTGTCACTAGTTTTAGAACAAGTGTCCTTGATTAGCTTAAAATTTTTATGAATTTCTCCCTCAATAGTAAACAGAAAGAAGAACATAAGAAGGCGGAGAGAGATATTTAGGTACACCTAAAAATGGTATTTTTAGTATTTGTCCCCACATAAACCTTCACAGAATTCACACATGAAGGCTTATCTGGAATACTCCTGATTTCTCCTGTTCCACCTGTGAAACGCTTATGGCACTGTTTCATCCTTTAGCTTATCCTCTTTTCTTCACCTCACCAATCAGAACTGATCAGTTCCCTGTCCTAGTCCTTCTGGAACTTTTGTCAAGTCATTGCTTTCTTATCTCTCGTAGAGTCATTCTAAAGTGTTGAAGGATTACCGTTAGGCCTCTCAGAGAAACACAAATTTTAAAAGCAATCATGAACATACTGTCTGAATTTCCTGTAATAATTTCCAACAGTAGACATTTTACATGGGTGGGAACGTGTTTCTGGAAAATGTATTTGAGGCTTTTGGACAATACCATAAAGCCACTTAGAATTCTGGTAGATCTAGTTGCTAGGAAGTTATTTCAAAATATAAACCAAAAGTCAACTGAATAGATAGCAGTAAACTCCTTTAAAAAACATCAAATGCTTATAAGTCATTGGGACAGATACTGGACCTTCCTATTTCTAATGTAGAACCTGAACTGAATCTAAAGTGTCTAGCCTGGCAATGGAAAATCCCAGGGTACACGTTGTTTAAACTGTGTTGTCGGTCCCCCACTATTTTTAATGATATTTTTTTCCTTACCTGAACAGCCCAGAGGCTGAGCAAATGCAACCTGAATCCTGTGGTTCTTTTTAAACTCAGCTCGACTCTCACCTCTCTCTCCCTGCTTCTTCCCACCCCCCACTCAGTTCCCATGTTCAACAACACTTCAAAGGTGTGGCTGGCTTCATTTCTGTGCTTAGATTCTGTTTAAAGAAGCAGCTAAATTGGAATCAGTTTATCACCCTTGGCTAGGATTTTTTAACAAAAATTTAAAACCGGAGAGGACCCCCAGCAACATCTAAAATGATGCTGAGTGTATCAGCTGGGTACTTGATCTTCAAAGGAAGCCGTGTCCCTGGATAAAGCTCACTGTCACTGCTAGCATGGCATCTTGAGCCTTCAGACTCACAGCTTCATGGATACCCAGGGCACTTTTGGTATTTTATTTTTCTTTTAGAAGGAAGAAATTAGTGAATTTCACATTAGTGAATATGTGAAGAAATGTGTTCTTATACATTTTACTTTACATGCTGATGCTTTATTAAAACTAAAGAAAATGAAGAGAAGTGCTGGAAGATACACAGCTCAGAAGGGACACACTAAAATAACCTTCCCTAATGTATTTAAAATTCAGTCAGCAGTTTCAACCCAGAGCATAAACACTAACCACCATATAATCTTAAGGAGTAGAGAAAGCACAAAACACCGCAGAGCTCCTTCACCTAATTGGCCATGGTGTGAAAGATGAAGTCATGAGAAAGCAGAACCATTATCTTTAAAAAGTAGAAGTCTTTTCCATATCTTTTAACCTTATCTCTGGTTTCAGGCTTTTTATAACATATATCTTACATTTAATAAAGCCTTTATATGCCCTATTATCAGTGGCTTGAATATGGTGTTTTCCTCTGAAAGGGTCATGATATGATTTAAGGGACTTTTCACTTGGGATGAAGGTTAAATGATGGATAAGTATTCTCTATAAGGTGAGACTGGTAAGCTCCAAGAAAAGATGGTAGTAGGAACAAAGGCCAGATGGGATGAAATAGCTGGACTTCTTTGTGGAATTGCATGCATTTTGGAATAGCTAGCATGCAGGACAGAGGCAGAAGTGACCCATCAAGAGATGGGGCAAAGGAGCAGGGAGAAAGATCTTGTTATCAGTTTAAATTGGCTGACTGAGTGTGAGGAGTGACTACAAGTGAGGAAAAGAAAGACCCAAGGACCATGAGGGTGGTTTGACAGGGTCATAAGCCAGATGGCAAAGTGGATAGGAGGATAGTAGACACCAAAGGTTGAAGGAATGATGGAAGGATGTAATGATACAATCGATGGTGATATTAGTATTTAGGGATATGAGAAAATGAAATAAAGAGTAAAGTACTAACCTGGTGAAGTTTGCTGTTTGATGAAATTAAGGCTGAAAACATAGTCATTAAACTGGGGTGATCCATCTGAAGCCTAACACATGGTAGATGAAGAGCTCCTCAAATGTGCATTTGCTAGACTACATGGCTCAATGGAAAGCTCACGGCTTTCGAGTCCTGAAGGTACACATTGAAAGCTCATCTGTCCCTGTGTATCTGTGGGACCCTGGGAAGTTATTTAACCTCTGCAAACACTGGTTTTCACAGGTATAAAATATATAATAATATGACTTACTTTACAGAATATTGTGACTTTTTAATTTAAAAATTTTTAATTTTTTAATTAAATTTAAGTAAAAATTTTGGCACAATTTGTGGCACAAATTGAGTATAAAATAAATGTTAATTTTCCTTTCTTTGTAGCAAGTCTACTTGAGATACGTTTGCATTTACATGTACAGAATTTTAAAAAGAATTTTGTAGGAAAACATGATCCAACATGATGGGCAGAAATATATAGATGCCACAAGAGAGAAAAAAGAGCCAGGGAGAGAATTAAAGATAAAGCCAATTATGGTCAAGCATGAGAGAATTGAGCAGCTTTAATCCCTAGGACATGTGAGAGAAACATGAGCAGAGAAATTGGTTCTTCGATAATTAGGGCCTATGGTTCTTCTAGGCTAGTATCTACCAGATGTTTACATTATTTTACCCATCTATATTTATGATATGGTTCAAATGGGTTTTCCTGCTTAACGCAATTATGAACCATTTAAGTAATGATTTCAATCACTAAGATATTGCATTGAAATGCTTTGTAATGCATTTTGCAGAGCTTAATCTGTATATTAATTGGAAAAACAACTTTATTTCAATGTCATTAAATTAAATCCAGCCTTCTTAATTTGTGTTCCTATTATGTGTGAAATGCTAGGTGCAGTGGATAAAGTATGCATACAATATATTTCATTCCCTCAAAGACCTCATATTTTAGAAACCTACTCCTATTCATGTGAATTTCTCTCATCATGAATCCATGGATATAGTAACTTTTCATATCACTGTGGATCATACCAGGGCAAAGGTACAGTTAATAAAGCTGGATAAAATGCCTTACTATTTTACATCATTTTTCCAAACCAGTGAATGTCCTTTCCTATTGGAAGTTTATCAGGTCTTGATGTATATCTAAGTGTCAAAAATAAGAGAAAATGTTGATTTCTAGAGTCAATTACTTATTTTCAGTGTAAGAAATTGTTTTAGTAGGCTCCATACAGCCTAGTATCTAAAAAACCTTGTATCAGCAATATAATATAGTCTTCAAAGGCAGGCATTATTTCATGCTCTCCTTTCTCAAGAGCAGAGTTAGACTTACCAAGGTAGCTTGACAAACTTTTTCAGTGATCCTCCAAGGCTAATCGGCAGAATGAAAAACCTCTTTCTCACTTCCAAATGTGTATTTCTCCACTTGACAAACATCCTGGACTTCTTATTTTTACTGTCTCATTTCCCAGAACCAAATCTATATCTAATGACTAATTTCTAAATGTTTCTTGAATCTATATGCCTTCTACCACTACTCTTTGTGGCCTAAGTCAGTCCCTTATTTATCAATCGAACCAAACTTTCTTCTCTCTGCCTTGTTTTATTGGCAAAGTGATCATTCAAACAAGAAACCCTGACATGGGGCTCATTTGCTAAATGACATTGGTGGAGCCTTGTGGCCTGCAAGAGAAAATTCAAGCTTCTTTGTTTAGCAGACAATATTTTCCATAACCTGACCCCTGCCTATATCTCTGTCCTTCCTTCAGGGACACTTCCTGTCTCATACTTTAGCTGCAACAATGAAAAACTGTATGTCCCCTGCCATTTCACACCTCTCTATCGGTGCTCACTCTGAAAGTTCTGTTTGAAATACCCTATCCCTATCTCCTACCTCTTCACTTGACTATCTCCTACTCTTATGTCAAGGATAAATCCATGTGATATTTCTTCCAGGAAGCTTTCTCCAATGACCTTCCTTTAAGCAAGGTAGAATCTTATTTGTCTGAGCTTGAATAACTCCCCATGTATTCTTTTAAGAAAATACTTACTAGTGAGTTTACCTATATGGACTCTGAGGCCCTTGAGGAAAAAATAAAATGCTCTTCTTCTTTTTGTCATTATCTTTAGGTGCTCGGGAAGCACAATTATCAATAAAGAGTTGCAAAACATACCAATTTTCCCTTCTCCAAAATACATGCAATATATCCACCATGGCAAGTTGCCTTTTTCCTAAGAATGCCCCTCCTGTCCACTCAATCTTACTAGATAAATTAAAAAATTCCAACTCAGATACACAGGTTTTGTAAGACTTGGTGATAGCTTTCCAAACTACTCACATTTACAAATGTTCTATATTTTCTTGTCCATAATACTTTCATACTTTATTAGAGAACTTAACCCCAGAGTTATCAGGTTTCCTTGATAACCTGTGGAGAGAGACTCAACAAAAGCCATTCAGAATGTCAGTTAATTGTAGTCTCTGTCATAAACACTGTGCATTTTATTAATTCCTTCAAGGAATCTTAATCATATGAAAGAAGTAAAACTTGCTTTTGTAATCACTACACTAATGTAATCTTTCTAAATTTACCTATCCTACCCTGGCTTCTAATGGCTAAAATCTTTGTTTCAGACTCATCAGGAACCTCATACTAGCTGCTTTGCTATTGATTTATTTCTCTTAAAATTGTTTCTGAATATGAACTTAAGTGCAAAAGTGTATGAATAAATTCACAATATAAAACTTTCTTAATTTCTATTACATATCAGCTCTCTAAGCTCAGTGTAACCTATGCCAATTATTTCGTATATCCTGAGTAGACCTTTAATGGAGTACAGGGGATACCAAGAAATATCAGCTAATAGTTTTGGGGTTTTGATCATCTAAATGTAAAGTAAGTTTCGTTTTAAATGCAACAGTCTAGCTTCTCCAATAACTTAATCAAAATATAGTAAGGTACCTGACTTTTGTGGTCAGATCTCATGGGAAATTTTTTTGAATAAAAACAACTAAGCCAGGCATGGTGATGCATACCTGTAATCATAGTACTTGGGAGACTGAGACAGGAGGATCACAAGTTCAAGACCAGTCTCAATGATTTAGCTAGACCCTGAGTGACTTAACAAGACCCTATTTCAAAAAAGTAAAAATAAAAAGGTCCAGGGGTTTTTCTGCTCAAAGGTAAAATGCCCCTGGGTTCAATGACCAGTACAAAAAAGAGAAAGAAATGGAAAAAGAAAGGCAGAAAGAAAGTATGAGAATAAATAAATGGACATTTTAAAAAGAGTGAGCATAGAGAGGGACATATTGGAGTACTTTCCCAATACTCCTTTCTAACACCTAGAATGAAAGCAAGTTTAAAAGTATTCTTGTTTGTCAATAATTCTTCTAGGGAAATGCATAAAAATATATATTATAACTTGAGTTTTTAATATCTATTACTTCTACATCAAGAATTGCCCTTTCATTTAAGATGGCCAGAGAGAAGAGAAGTGGTATTTATGCATCAATTTTTCTGGCAACAAGCAATTTCAACTTCAAGTTGATTAGTTTGGCCTTGATTTTTAATCCAATCTTTCCTATGGGACAAAAGTCTGAGGAATATTCTGCTATCAAGTTAGTATTTTGCAAGTGTTCCCTCTCTCAGAAAAAGCAATAATCTAATCAAAGAGGATGTTTCCTTGTTTGATACTCAAGAAAATAGAATTTAAAACGATTGCAAGGCAGGCAATGTTGAGATGAAAATGTAGTCAGTGATTAAATTCTCAGGGAGACAGTGGTTTTACCCCTAACCCTGTGGCCTTCATATGCAAACCTAATTATAATCTATTGGCAAAAAAGTGACTCCCTGGCCTTATAATAATGCACATTCCAACATTAACCTCACTGAAGAGAGGGGAACAAGGTAAATGCAAGCAAGTTATAGGATTTTAAGGAAGGGAAATCTGGGGGAGATTAAAAATTCTAGCCAGCTCACACATGGAAGAACAAATATGCTCTCAAGAAACTATAGAATTCATATAGAATTCTGACAGATGGAAAAAAATGGAATAAATAACCCCCACTGATGACAATAACAGCTATTAGAGGGCTTGCTTAGTTGAAGGTCTATGGTTTGGGATTTGGCTTGCCATGTTATACTGCTGCATAGTTATGGGGCACTAATGTTCTTTGGGTAACACTGACAGTGTGATGGGGAAACTCAGAAGATAATAGCTACACCACTGTATTATTTATTATAACTTACCATACATTTCAATTCAGTAGGCTTATGCACTTGGACAAAGGCAAAGGATGTGAAACCCCCAAAGGACACTTAAAATCAAACAGATAAACACAAGTTAGAATGTGTATTAGGTTTGCTTTTATATGGATTGATATATATGAGTGATAAAAAAAATCAGGCTAACCTATATTTTTCATGCCTGTAGGTTTAAGAGATACACATTATATTATTGATTATCTTTGCTATTTTATTACAGATAATTTTGATTTTATATTAAAAATTAGAAAATGGTAATCTCTTATAATCCTCTAATCAGTGGTAAATGCTATTAACCTTTTAAAAACAGTTTTTGAAAAATAGCAAGTGTATGGAAAAATTTATGCAACAGGGAGGTTTCCTATTCCTAGTTGACTGAGAAATAAAAACTTCACCTTGATTGTTCAATGGTTATGTATAATATGCTGATACCACCTGAAAGTGTATACCTGGAGTGCTACAGCCCTACTCTGGGATGGCCCTGAGGACAAAGGAAAACTGAACTTCTGAGGCCTGTGAGCAATGCATCTGGATGTTCCTTTTGCCTAGGAAAAGAGATGGCCAGAGGCATAAGCCTGTACTAATTTGTGAGATGTGGCTAATGGTTCAACTGAATGGCCAGGGACTTGGAAAGAACACAATGAGAAAGGTATGTGGATAGATGTCACCAAAGTGTACAGATGTGAGGATATTATATCATATGTAAATTTCACCAAAGACAATTCTGTAGAGGAGAATTTTAATAGTAAAGATGATCCATTCTGTGGGGGACAATAAACCTCCTTCCCCAGACACTGCAGTCGCTCACCAATTGGCTTGTGAAAAAAAATGGCCACTAACACCCCAAAATTGTACTGTTCTCTAGGGTTATTAGACATTTACCCAAAGACAGGTTGATAAGTTGGACTGCTTTCATCATGGAAAAGGCACATCTTGACTTTACTTGGACTAGACATGTATATTCTGGATATAGATTTGCTCTCCCAATGCTTATGACATCCATGGAGTTACAAAATATCCTATACCATCATGGTTTTTCCCAGAAGCATCACTTCTTACTAAGAATCTCACTTCACAGCAATGAAGCGTGGCCACAGAGCTGTGCTCATGGATCCCATTGATCTATTTTCTATCCCCAAGAAGTAACTCACAGAATAGAAGAATGGAATTGTGTTTGAAGACTCAGATCCAGTGAAAACTAGGTGATAAAACCTTGCTGGGCTTGGGAAATGTTGGAGGAGATAGTATATGCTCTAAATCAGATTCTAGTGTATGCTGCTATTTTTCCTCATAATCAATATGTATGGCTCTAGGAAGCAAAGAATGGAAATAAAATGGATTCTCTATCCCTGCAGACCTACTAGAGAATGTTTTGTCCTTTTGTCTCTGTGTATTTAGACAATCTTACCTACAAAAAGAAGATCCCCACCAGAGGATATACAATGACTCCATTAAACTAGAAGTTGAAACTTTTAGTGGATAGCTAACTGCTTATAGCATACATTCCTGACTTTGCTCTTTACTACCTTCCCAGACAATTCAAGGACCTTAGAAATCATATCAGAGGTCATTCAAGGTCATATTTTCCCATTTAATTTCCCCTAAATCTATATTCTATTATTGATGCACATTTTGTTTATCTACAAATTGTAAACCCCAAAGAAATTTTTATCCTATAGTTGTTATTTATTTATGTTTTCTGATGAATTTTAACTCAACTAATTGAAAAAAAATTCACTAATTTTTTGTATCTGAATTTTGTTGAAGATACTTTTCCTTAATGTATTATTTCAGATGGTAGCTAGCAAAAATCTCTCAATTTTTGTCTACATATGTCTTATTTTACTTTCATTACTGAAATATATTTTTACAGAGAATAAAATACAATGTGGTTATTATTTTCCTTTGACTCTTTGAAGATACCATTCCCTTATCTTCTGACTTCATATTTTCTGCTGAGAAGCTGTCAGTCTAAATGTTGGTTTTTGGAAGTTATCTATCTTTTTTGGTCTGTTTAAAATCTTATTTAATTTTTAACTATTTATTTTGAAATACTTATTGAGTTACATTAAATTGCAAAAAAGGTTATAGAATGGCTTTATACACACACACACACACACACACACACACACACACACACTTCACTTATTTCCTACACTGGTTATATCTTATACAATTATATTCTAACACCAGAACCTCTTATTTTCAACATCTCAAATTAAATAGTTTCAGATTTACACCAAATTTGCAAAATGGTACAGAATATTTGTATTTAGGCACCAAACAACTTCCCAAGTGTTAACATATTACTAGATGAGGGTACAAAGATCAAATTCACCAGACGTGGTGGCGCACGCTTGTAATCCCAGTACTTTGGAGGCGGAGACCGGAGGACCCGGGTTCGCGGCCAGCCTCAGCTCTCTCGCTCTCTCTCTCTCACTGTCTCTCTGTCTCTCTCTACTTAGTGAGGCCCTCCGCAACTTCATGAGACCCAGTTTCAAAATAAAGTATATAAAATAGGGCTGGGGGTGTAGCATGGAGGTAGAACGCCCCTGGGTTCAATCCCTGGTACCGCAAAAAAAATAAAGATCAAATTCAAAATATTAACATGATATAATTTTATTAATGAATTGTAGCCCTCATTCAGATTATATCTTATATCCACTAATGCCCTTTGTCTAGGTCAGGATCCAATTCAGATTTACATAATGCATTTAACTGTCATTTACCTTAGTCTCCTCTGACCTAGGACAGTCCTTGTCTTAACTGGTTTATATGACTCTAATATGTTTGGAAAGTACAGGAGAGATTTTATATCAAAGTTTTATCTCAATTTGCATTTGCTAGATGGTTCCTCATGATTTTGTTGAGCTCATTTATTTTTAGCAATTATACAACAGAAGTGATGCTATGTGTTCCATATCAGAGCCATGGTATATCTGTTTTCTTTTTCCTGGTGGATTTAACTTTGATTACTGATTTATATAAGCATTTTGATGTGTGCCATATTTCTTACCTGAAATATTACTATTTTCCCATGTGGAATTAATAAATATTTGTGAGTATATCTTGAAGTTATGCAAATATCTCTTTTCTCATTATAATTTTACCCATTAATTTTAGAATCCATTGAAGATTCTTGCTTGAGAAGTATTACTGTAACAAAAAAGAATAAATTTTGGATGGTAGACAACCCCCATCACAAAAATTGATTATAATGTCTAGATTTTGATACATTGATATAAATATCATAACCCATTGGACTAGGCATCGTAACCTGCTCTAATACCTTCAAATTAATTGAAATTCTAAGATTCTCAACAAATACAGTACATTAAATCTTGAAAAGATTTTGATAATATAAAATGACTACTCTTAAAAAACCCTTCGCTATCTGGGCATAGGAGAAATCTTTCTAAACTTGATAATGATATAATGATTACCACCAAAAATATAGAACAAACCTATTTAATGTGAAATATCAAAACTATTCCAAATTGATTTAGAATACAAGAATGCCTATTATTTCCCCAATTTACCATTAAACTCAACTTACAGGATCAGACAGTAAGAACACCAATAGTAATAAGAAATATAACCTTTGGAAAAAGTAGAAAAAATATTGGTATCTTCAAGGTATACATTTTCTCCTTAATAATGTCAATAACTAATGATTAAAACCAATAAAAAAAGAGGGCAGATGTAAACACCAATATAAATACTATTTTTCAGCATATAGCATATGAGATAAATTAATTAGTAATATCAACTGGTAAGTCAATAGATAATCCATGTAGAAAATCAATCAAATTTTTTAAATATTGGTATTCCCAAATTATTCTAATATTACTATCTCATGCCCATAAAAATGTTAACAATATTTTCCATAAATATTAAAAATTAAATTCTAAAATTTGCATGTCAATGCTATTGTACAAAATAATCAAGGACATTCTGCAAAAGAACAAACAAATTGTCCTTGCTTTAGTAGATATTAAAACACATTATAAAGTTATCAGTGTATGTCCAAAATTGGACTATTGATTTCTCCCACATTGTTTCCTGTTTCAAGATTATCCTGCACTAGTGTCAGTGTTTTAGTAACCAGTATCACCACTCACAGAGGTAATTAATCAAATATTTTTGAAGCAAGTCTTGACTTCTCTCTATGACATCCATTATCCAATCCATTGGCAAAATCTGCCATTCTCATCTATGAGCATATTGTTAATTTTAAGACTGACATCACTTCTGCAATTTATACCATAGCCTAAACAATATTAATTTTGGTCTAGTCAACCTAACTTGCCTGGTTCAGTAAACTCCTGGTCTCCATGTTTCAAATGTCTTCATACAACTGCCAGATGAACCTTTTGCTATAAGTCGGATCATGTCACCGTCCACTTCAAATGCTTGTCACTTTCCATCACATGTAGAGTAACACCAAAGCCCTTAACATGATTGCAAAAGTAGTACATAAGCTAATGTTGGGTTCTCTCTCCAACCCCATCTTCCATATCTTACTCTTGATCACTTAGCTCCACACATCTTGGCGTCTCTTTTTCCTCTCAAAAATATCAAATACTGATCCAAATACTGATCAACCTCATTGCCTTTGCTCTGGCCTCTCTCTCTTCCCAGAATGCTTTTCCAATATGTATTCACCACATTTCCTTCCCTGATTATGTACAGTTTCATTTTTAAACATCACTTCTACAGAGAAGTGTTCTCTTAACACTATGAAATTGAACACCTCCCTCATATAATTTATTGTTCGGCTTTACAAAATTTCTCACCAGCTAGAAATCAATAATTTACAGAAATTTATACTTAAAGTCTATAGCTTCCTCACTCCTTGGTAAAGGATTAAGATAACTTTAAGGAATAAGTTTAATACTGCTTCCCAGTGTATTTCCAAGGGAATCAATCCCCATTACCCACACCTTGATAATAGATACTTTGTCTATCTTCCTTTCACTTTTCTATTCCTCTAAAGATGGTTCATTCATTAAACTACAAACACTAGAAGCCTTTAATGAAGGTGCAAAACAAAGATAAGCGATATAAAATGAAGATAAATATAACTTAGAATTTTTTGTGGGGGGGTACTGGGGATTGAACCCAGGGGCATTCTACCTCTGAGCTACACCCCCAGCCCTATCTTATTTTTTATTTTGAAATGTTCTAAGTTGCAGAGTGCCTTGATAAGTTGCTGAGACTGGCTGTGAACCTATGATATCTATGCAAAAACTAATCAACTGATGCACAATTTGAAAGTCTGATGAGAAAAGAGAAAAGATATTTATCCTTGAGTCATGAATTTAAATGTGGGTATTTCTCTATATGTTATATATATTAAAAAGATAATGGAATATTATGAGAAACTTTATGTCAGTAAATTTATCGCCTTAGATGCAGTGGAAAATTTCCTAGAAAACTAAATTTATTAATATTAACACAGGAAGAAATATAAATCTAAATAGTTTTGCACAAGTTCAAGTGATTGAGTACTTAAATAAAAACTTCTTCCCAAAGGAAACTTTAGGTATGAACAGCTTAAACAATAAATTTTACATATAGTTTTTAAAATATTTATCATTGTTTTAGAAAACATAGAAATAATTCATTCCAACACATAATCTTGACACAAAACTTGACTATGCATTGTCAGAAAAAAAAATTACAGGTAATCACTCACATAAATATAATACAAAATGTCTCATGAAAAAATGCTAAATGGACATAATAGCTAACTGAATTAAGTGTTATATAATGAGTATAATATATCATAATCAAATTGGGTCTTCTCCAGGAATGCAAGGTTAGTTTAATATCTAAAAATAAACCTATATAAATTACTATATTAAGAACATAGGGGAAATACAGTTATCTCCATTGAGGCAGAATAAGTGTGGTTTTGGTTCCAAGATATGACTTGGCCACATGTATACTACATTAGTCAGGCTGTGAGACTGTGTGTATGTGTGTGTGTGTCTGTGTGTGTCTGTGTGCTATGTGTGACTGTGTGTGTGTGCGTGCGTGTTTATTACTCAAGATTGAACCCAGGGGTGTTTACCTGAGCTATACCCTCAGTGCTATTTTTAAATTTTTAATTTGAAACAGGTTCTTGTTAAGTTACCATGTGCTGGCCTTGAAACTGTGATCCTCCTGTCTCAGCCTCCCAAGTACTGGGATTACAGGTGTACATCACTGCACCCAGTCAGTCTAGGAGATATTTTGACCCATGTTCCAAGGACTTCCAACTAGTAAAAAAGGCCTCCAGAAATGGGCCATGTAATTTTAAGTTATGTATCTAATATTTATAACTTCAAACAAGTTGCTTTATTTGTTTCTTAGTTCTCCACACTGTAAAGTTTATAATCCATAAAATTTGCCTTATCTTGTTGACCTTATAGCACATTATTGTAAGGATTCCAATTTTATTTTATTGTGATCCATTCATCGGTTGATGGACACCTTGGCTGGTTCCAAAGTTTGGCAATTGTGAATTGTGCTGCTATAAACATAGATACACATGCATTGGTCTGGTAGTTGGGTTTTAGTTCTTGGGGGTAGATGCCTAGAAGTGGTATTGCTGGGTCATACAGTAGGTTCATTCCCATTCTTCTGAGGATCCTCCACACTGTTTTCCAAAGCGGTTGCACTAATTTGCAATTCCACCAACAGTGTAGTAGAGTTCCTACTTCTCCACATCCTCGCCAGCATTTGTTGTTGTTTGTGTTTTTAATGATTGCCATTCTAATTGGGGTTAGATGAAATCTCAGGGTAGTTTTCATTTGCATCTCTTTGATTGCTAATGATGTTGAACATTTTTTCATACATTTATGGGCCATTTGTATTTCTTCTTCTGTGAAGTGTCTATTTAGTTCACTTGTCCATTTTTTGATTGGGTTATTTGTTTTTTTAGTGGTGATTTTTTTAAGTTCTCTGTATATTCTAGATATGAGTCCTCTATCGGAGGAGTAGCTGGCAAAAATCTTCTCCCATTCTGTCGGCTCTCTGTTGAGGTTCTTGATTGTTTCCTTTGCTGCACAAAAACTCTTTAGTTTAATGCAAGCCCACGTATTGATCCTCATTTTCGTTTCCTGTGCCTTTGGGGTCTTGTTGAGGAAGTCTTTACCTGTGCCTATGTGTTGAAGTGTTGGGCCTATGCCCTCTTCGAGTAGCTTCAAGGTCCCTGGTCTGATTTCTAGGTCTTTGATCCATCTGGAGTTGACTCTGGTGCAGGGTAAGAAAGTGTTTATTCCTATTTTTCTGCATATGGTTAGCCAGTTTTGCCAGCACCATTTGTTGAAGAGGCTATCCTTTTTCCATTGGGTGTTTTAAGCCCTTTTGTCAAAAATCAATTGGCTGTAGGTGTGTGGGTTTGTTTCAGAGTCTTCTATTCTGCTCCATAGGTCTATGTGTCTGCTTTTCTGCCAATACCATGCTGTTTTCATTACTATGGCTTTGTAGTATAGTTTGAAGTCAGGTATTGTGATGCCTCCTGCGTGGTTCTGTTGCTGAGAACTACTTTGGCTATTCTGGGTTTTTTGTTGTTCCAAATGAATTTAAGAACAGATTTTTCTATGTCAGTGAAGAATGACTTTGGTAATTTAATGGGTATTGCATTGAATCTATAGAGCACTTTTGGGAGCATGGCCATTTTGATGATATTTATTCTGCCTACACAAGAGCATGGGAGATCTTTCCGTCTTCTAAGATCTTCTTCAATTTCTTTTTTCAATGTTTTGTAGTTTTCCTTGTAGAGGTCTTTTACCTCCTTGGTTAAGTTAATTCCCAAGTATTTTATTGTTTTGGGGGATATTGTGAGTGGAAATGTCTTCTGGATTTCTTTTTCAGTGGATTTATGGTTGGCATACAGAAAAGCTTCTGATTTTTTAAGATTGATTTTGTATCCCGACACTTTGTTGAATTTGTTGATCAGTTCTATGAGCCTTTTGGTTGAGTTTGTTGGATCTTCTAAGTATAATATCATGTCATCTGCAAATAGAGGTAGTTTCAGTTCCTCTTTTCCTATTTGGACTCCTTTTATTTCCTTCTCTTGCCTTATTGCTCTGGCTAGGGTCTCGAGTACTATATTGAAAAGGAGTGGTGACAGCGGACATCCTTGTCTTGTTCCTGTTTTTAAAGGGAACTCTCGAAGTTTTTCCCCATTCAGCATGATGTTGGCTGCGGGCCTACTGTATATTGCCTTTATGATGTTGAGGTATGTTCCTTCTATTCCGATTCTCTGCAGTGTTCTTATCATGAATGGGTGTTGGATTTTGTCAAATGCTTTTTCAGCATCTATTGAAATGATCATGTGATTTTTGTCTAGGATTAAACCCAAAGGCAATCTACCTCTGAACTATACTCCAGCCCACTTTTACTATTATTATTATTATTACTATTAATATTATTATTATTATTTGAAAGAGGGTCTAGTTAAGTTGCTGAGAGCTGCACTAAGTTGCTGAGGCTGTCCTCAAACCTGCGAGCCTCACAAGTACTATGATTAAATGTATTGACTTTTTAAAGTATATGCCTCCATATACTTCTAGTACTATAGCCTAATTTTAATAAAATCTCAATTATATACATTATAGAATGATAATACCAAATACAAAATCTTATGTGGCAAATAGTTTTAGGTGGAAATATAATGGTTCATTTCTGGAGATGCTATGAATGTTGAGGATTTCAAGCAGAATTTAAAATTCAGTGAATAATACCATCTTTATTAATATCTTAAATGTCTTTCTTTTTCAGCAGGAAGAAAGCTAGAAAAAGCCAACTGAAAAATGAGTCCGTGTGAATACCATGTATTTTATAAAGCCTTACTTACTCTCTTTTGTGTTCAATATAATAAATCCAAGGGATATTATAGAGTTTTAAAATACCATATAATCCAGACAGTTAGGCTCCCTATAGGCATAGTCTACTGAGAGGAAATAAGTTTAGGATTTTTGTTGTTGTTTTAAAGTATAATTAATAAATCTGTAATTATTATTTGCAAATCTTGTAAGTTCACCATGCTGTGAGTAAGATCAAGATATATAAACATAAGCTAACACCCTCCAGCAGGCAATGTTCCTTCTTGGTATTTCACAGTATTCTAACTCTAGTAGCACATATTCACTATAATTTATTCATCTGGTGATATGCCATCTTCCCTTTTAACCTGGGGGAACTTTGTAGATACAGTGGATTATATTCTTGCTTTCACTGCTTTTAACTTCCAACTTGGTATAGAATATGTATCAATGCACAATTTTGAGTGAATAAATAAAGCATGGCTATTTCTATTTTTTAAAAATACTATACTTAGATGTTCCTTCTTTTCCAATGCAATGGCATTAGTATGATGATTTCCTTAGAATCCAGATCTCCAAATTTCTAGAAGCATGTTTAATTAAAAATCACTGTGTCCTCCTTTCTTAACTCAAAAAGCAGCTGAAGCAAAACAAAAGCATGAGAAAAACTTGGTTTTCTTTTGGTTTTGAAATGTGTACCATCAAGAAAATGTCAAAAATTTTTTTAAAAAATTTGATGTCATATCTAAGTAATCAATTTTATAACTTCAAATAATCAATTAATATGATATGTGTATAGAGTTGAGCTGAGGTTATACTTGTTATATTCATTTCATTGTTGTTATACTCATTTCAGATGTAGACTGCTTGGAAGATAGGTGAAAACACAAAAAAACATGTAGTTGGGGATGATAAGAAACATTTGGGGAATGGTGAGTAAAACAATCAGGAGCAGAATGAGCATACTGAAAATCATTAAGACTTTTATGGATGCATTGTAATTATACATCATAGTGAGAGTCAAAGTAATACAAACATACATACACACAGCACTTGGAGTATTTCCCTCCAGATCCCACCCCATCCCCTTCCTCCCTCTCCACACACATTAGTAAGATTGGTAGTGATACCTTCATGTATGGACATAACCTTATTTGAACTGTTCCCTTCCCCAAGTCTCATTTCTCCCCTTCATAATTCCTTCTCCCAACTCCCTTCCACTTTTCTACTTGTCTTTCTTCTCATTTGACTGAAGTCCCTTTTGTTTCCTGTATTTGTTTTAGCTTTCAATAATGAGAGAAAACATAGGACTCTTGACTTCCTGAGACTGGCCAATCTCACTTAGCACAATATCCTCTAGTTTCATCCATTTTCCTGCAAATAATGTAATTTTGTCCTTTTTTATGACTGAATATTATGTGCATATATTATATTTTCTTTATCCCTTCATCTATTGAAGGACATCTAGGTTGGCTCCATATTTAGCTATTGTAAATTGTGCTGCTATAAACATGGGTATGCATGTATCATTGTAGTATAAAATAAGTAAATTATAAGTATATATATATACATACACACACATATATATGTATATATGTATGTATATATATATATGAAGAAAATCATTTTAAGAATCAAATTAGAAAGGAAACTTGGGTCATTGTTTTACTGTTGCCATAGAAAATGACAAAACCATGAAAGAAATTGTGAGCAGGAGAATGATGCATATCAAGCTGAATTAAGTATTAATTGGGAGATGTAGAATTTGTAGAATATAAAGAGAGTAGGAGCAAAGTGAAATATATATTTCATTTAAGCCAGACTGTGATACTGAATTTCTGTAGAATTGTGGATATTGTAATAACAATGGAGAATTAGTAGATATAAAAGCAAGAACATATGGCTAGGTCTATCAAGCCAGTGAGGTACAAAGAAAGTGGATGTAATATCTACTTAACTACAGGTGTATTGAAATAACTATGTAAAAGCATTATAAAATACTCTTTATTTTATATACTTTTATTGGTGCATTATAGTCTCACATCCTAATGTAGTTCATAGTGATAGTGACATACATGGCACAGCACTTGGTGAGCTTCCCCCTGGCTCCCTCCCTACTCCCTAACCCTTTCCCATACATCATATTGAGATTGACATTGGTATTCTCACATATGTACATAACATTTGACCTAATAGACATATACAGAATATTATAACCAGCAACAGCTGAATAAACATTCTTCTCAGTGGCTCATGGAAACTTATCCAAAATAGACCACCTTCTGGGCCACAAAGCAAGTACCAGAAAATTAAAAAAATGTAATATTATTATTTACATCTTTTTAGATGATAATGGAATGAAAGTAGAAATCAACAACAGGAAGACCAAAAGAAATCACATAAATACATGGAGACTGAATGATACACCTTTGAATGAGGACTGGATCATAGAAGAAATAGGGGAGAAATAAAAAATTCCTAGAATTAAATGAAAATATAGACACAACATACCAAAACCTATGGGACACTTTGAAGGTGGCTTAAGAGAAAATAAAATACTTTTCAATGATTTAACATATAATTAAACTGAGCTTTATATTTTGGTATGATTTAGTACCTTATTTACTATGTATATTATTTGAGGATTCACTCATTTCTGTTTTCTATTTAGAGCTCTCCAATAAAAATATACCTTTCAATATTTTATTATTAAACATTTAGTTATGCTATAAACCCTAAACAGCTCTAGTTTTTGCCATACATTATAATCTTTTCCTGTACCTAGTTGCTATGAAGAAGAAAACTTTTGGGAGAAAGGGAATCTTTGACAGTCTCCTGGCCTTTACAATTGCTCAACCTAGGAAATTATTTCCAGTGTTCTCTCTTGTAGCCTACTTTTGAAGTAATTCCCTAAAGGTTGCTTTCCTTTTTGAGCTGACTACTGTTTCATTTCCTGCCTTTGAATGTGCCAGGCAAAGCATCCTCTGCTTTTTAAAACAGCTGTAACACCTTAATTTATACAAAGATGGTGTGTACATTTGTAGTATGCTGCACATAAAAATTGAAGTAAAAAGTAAAAAAAAAAAACCTAGCAAATCATTGTGGAAGGGACTTTGTTCCTCTGGTCTACATAAACTGTGCACCAGAAGTTTCAGTTACATCCACCATATCAGCAGTTCACCTTTTCCTGTCTTATTCCCCACTGTCTCATGAAAAAAATAGATTTTATTACTGGACACCTACTGCCCAGTGAGACTTGGTTATTGGAAGCCTCCTCTTGGAGGTAGGGTGAGACTCGAGGCTGGTCGAGCTCTGCCCACCTCAACCCTGTCCCTGACCTTCAGGCTTGGCCTGAGGACATAATGCTTTAGTGATCACAGTAGTCCCCATTATCCATGGTTTCATGTTCCATGATTTCACTTACCCACAGTCAACCTCAATCAGAAAATAGTTACAGAAATATATAATTCACAAATTCTAAATAATTTTCATTATAGTATATTGTTATACTTATTCTATTTTATTATTAGTTATTAATATATTACTGTGCCTAGTTTAAAAATTAAACTTTGTCATAAATATGTATATATAGAAAAAACATAGAATGTATGGGTTTGGTATAATCATGGTTGTCAGGAGATATGGGGATAAAGAAAACACAGCTCGACAGACCAGAATAGGCTTTTTAATTGGGGTAAAGCCTAGCCTGAAAGGGGAAACTGACTGGGAGAGTTCATGAAAGTCAGGAGCTCCCTTCCTTACAGATTAGGGGCTTTTTATGGGGCAAGGAAGGGGTAGGGTACAGAAGTAGTCATGTATACCACTGGTTGGTGGGCTAGTGACCAGGTCATCTCGGGACAGGGTAATGGTCAGGGGGCATTCCTCTTTCTTTCCCACCATTTTTGGGTCCCCTTTGTTCTTGGTCCTCCCCAGCCAGACCTCACAGTGCCCACATTTCAGAGGTTTTATAGTATTTATATTGGGAAACGGGCCACCATTTTTTACTCTAGCTACTTCCTGCATGACAATGAGATGAAGGTAGATCTAGGGTTAGAATCTGTGTTACAGGCGCTGTGAGGGTCTGAGGTGTTCTGTGTGGTTGGGAGGAGGATGTATTGGCCTTTGGTCTACAACAGAAAAACCTCATTAATAGAGTGGTTAGTGGATTTTTTGGTGACATAATCAGGTTGATTATGCATGATCCAAAGAGTAGGATGAGGGGGAAAATGATGGCTGCCAAAGCTAAGGCTGTGTCGTTAAAAGTGTTGGTGATTAGACAGGCCAGGTGACTTATTCAGATATAAGTACCTATCATTAATCTGAGGATGGCCAATAAAGTGGCTGACAATCCTGCAACAAGAACTGGAGACCAGAGATGTAAGTTGCTATTACAGTCAGAGGGTAGAAAGCATGTGACTCATGAATGAGTTGATAATAATGGAGAAGGTAAAATTATTCTGAATTTTCCAACATAACAGCAACCCTGAAATCCATTGGGAATGGCGGAATAAGAGGAATTAAAACAAAAGACTGACCAACCTGAGGGTAAGCTCATCTCGGTTGTTGGGATTGGGCTATTTACAGTATGATTACATTTAAGGTTACATGGCACTGATCTTATACACAGACAGTCTCCTAGAACAATCATTGAGATTGGAATTGTTTTCCCTGAACCCCGTGCCTTACTATGAGCATAATGATGATGGCCATTAAAACCCAAGAGGGTCATTAGGTTAAGTTTTTTCTGCTTTTGGATTCCTTGTTCTGTTAGGCCAAGACCAATTAGATGTGAGGTCAGGACCTGTTTGGCAAAATTGGGTTTAAACATACAGAAGAAAAATGTGTTTAGCACATTTTCTGCCATGTGAGTTCAGAAATTAGTACTACAGAGAGCAGAAGTAGGGTTCGGAATAACCTGAACAATATAGGAGTTGATTTTTTGTATATCAAAAGACTACCAGACCAAGAGGCTCCTCTTCGTGGGGTAGACTCAGTTGTTTTTTCTACTGTCATTTTACATACTTATAGGTACCGGTGTCTCTTACAGTAGCCTTTGGCAAGATGAGAAGTTTTGGTTGTTTTCTCTGGTTTGACCTGTTAGGTTTTTAAACCTGGCTCTTTGGCCCACAGTGGTAGATTCCTTTGTCCATATGACAGAACCTTCAGGCAAGCTGCAGTTAGTCCAGCAGTGGAGTATCAAAGGAGCACCCACAGTTATTGTGGTGCTGCCATAGCTAGATGCTGTTTGGAGTCAGCTCTTAGCTGTTAGGCCCATAATAGAGGAAAGAAGAATTAATAAGGGCAAGCCTATTGCTTATCTGATGCCCCAGTAGGGGATATTTTTGAGGAGAAGTTTTAAAAAAATTTTATAGGTTTAGAGGTTTAACAGCTGGGGATCTCTTCTTTATGTTTTCCAGAGTCCTCTGACTGGCTCCAGTATTGAGGCCCTAGTAGCATCCAGCATAATCCAACTGGAAGGCATAAAACAATTTTACATCAGTCAATCTAGTGTAATGAGAAGGATACAAAGGACAAGAATCCAGAATAGGGGGTGTCTTAGAGATTCCTGACCTATCATGGGGAGGGAATTTAGATTTTACTCAGAGGAAATTTGATCCTAGGAATAATCAATTAAATTGCCTTGCAGGGATGGTTGATCTGCCTATATATGCTTGGTTCCAGGAAGAGGTGAGAAGGCAGTTTTGGCCCAGAAAAAATATAGAAGATTAAAAGTAACCCAAGGCTAAGAAAGCTAGAACCACTGCTGTTTTATCTGTTATGAAAAGTATGGACAGGTGGTGAAATGTGAAGGGCAGGGAAAACAAGGCAGAGTGAAAATGAGTGAATTTGGGTAGGAGTATTATCTTGGAATGTGCCCTGGAGCCATGACTCATGGAATGCATGTAGGATTTGTTTAGATATGTTGAGGGGACCATGAGGAAACCAGGTGAGGTCTCAACTGAAGACTAGGAGAAATCCATGGAATTCTTGTCGAAAAAAGGATATATGTTAGGCCAGGTCATTTTGCTCAGACTCATTTTCTTCTGGAATGTGAGTGAAATGATATCCTTTTTCCAGATGTTTTGTAATTTTTATCTGCAAGGACCCTGGAGAGGGGGAAGAGGATGAAGGGTTATGGGGTTTGGTAGAGAAAAAGGAAGGATGGGGTTTATATATATGGTACCTGGTTTTAAATAATACAGTTCCGATTGGTCCTGTGGTCATGCCTGCTTGGGAGTGGATAAATGATACCAGGAGGGGAGTCCCTTTAATTTTATTGCTGTTTGGAGTAGTCAAGATAATTTGGTGGGGCCCTTCCCATTTTGGGCAAAGTGGCTTAGGTAAAGTTTGGAGATATATCCAATCCCCTGGTTGTAAGGAGTGGATGAAAGGGGAGGATTGGGGAAGACTGGAATCTATGTGTTTCCATAATGCAGAATGAAGGATGTGGAGGAGGGGACTGAGCAAGGGTGGAGATTTGGAAGGAGAAACCTGGGTGGGTTGAAGTGTAAATGGAACAACAGGTCTCCCATACATTATTTCAAAAGGGCTTACCATTGAGGGGTTTTCGGGGAAGTGTTCTTCGTTTTAGGAGGGCTAAGGGAAGGAGGGTGATCTAGTCAGTGTGAGTGTGTTGGGAGAGCCTGGTTAGGATGTTTTTAAATATTCTGTTCATTATTTCAACCTTTCCTGATGATTGGGGTCTATAAGGGATGTGGAAATGCCAGGTTATTCCCAGAGTTTTAACCAAACTTTGGGCAATTTCTGAAGTGAACTCGTGTCCATTATCGGACTGGATTGAATTGGGTATGCCAAATCGGGGAATTACATTAGAGGTAAGGTGAAGAGTAACAGTTGAGGCTTTTTTCTTGGTAGTTGGAAAAGCCTCGACCCACCCCAAAAAGGTATCTAGTTAGACTAAAAGGTATTTTACTTTTTGTACTTGGGGCTTGTGGGTGAAGTCTATTTGCCAGTTTTCACCAGGAAGGTGATCCCAGGATTTGTGAGTGGGGAAGGGCAGAGGTTTTAGATTAGAGGACGTTGAAGATTTTTGGCAGATATTACAGTCTTTTATGTGCTGTTTTATTTGGGGTGTGAGGTAGAGATGGGGTTCTAATAATCTTTGGATAGGGTAGGAGTCCATATGGAAAATATTATGTAAATTGGTGAGGAAATAATCTTGGGACTGCTCTGGAAGAATTAGCTTTCCCTGTATATACCATAGGGATGTTGGAAGTGGGCTTCTAGAGTCTTAAATTGGCTCTCTTGTTCTGGGGAATACTCAGTCAGCACAAGAGGTGGGGTTGGGATCAGTGGAAATAAGTAGTGGGGAATATATTCACCTTTAGTGGCTAATCTTGCTAATTTGTCTACCTCTCAATTACTTGAGGAGATATAGCACTAATCCTTTTGGTGTCCCTTGCAATGGCTAACCACCACTGCCTTTAGTAGAAAAGCCGCTTGGAGAAGGTGATCAATTAATTTTTGATTTTTGTGTAGGATTCCCTTTTGCAATTAAAAGACCTCACTCCTTCCAGATTTGGGCATTGGAATGAAGAATACTATAGGCATATTTTGAATATATATATATTCAAAATTCTAATATATATATATATATATATATATATATATTCTAATATATATATATTCTAATATAAAATTCTAATATATATATTAGAATTTTGAATATATATATATTGGAATTTTATATATATTAATAATATGATTATATGATAATATGATAATATGATTAATAAGAATTATATATACATATTCTATGTTCTAATATATATATATATTCTAATATAAAATTCTAATATATATATTAGAATTTTGAATATATATATTAGAATTTTGAATATATATATATACACTAGAATTTTTTGCTAAGGTTAGTGCTCGTGTCAGACCTACAAGCTCAGCTTATTGGAAAATGATGAGAGAGGGTAAGGGAGAAGACTCAATTACCCTCCTGGGTGGATGACATTGATCATGGACATGGCACTCTTCAATAATTGCATATCCAGCAGTTAGGGGGCCCTTTGATGTGCTCCCATCAATGAATCAGTCAGGTGCCCCCAGAATATGGGTGGTGGTTATATGGTGGAAGGTGGTCAGGGAAAAGTCAGTAATCTCTCAGTCATTTTCTTCCAGGCGTATTGGGGTGGGAAAGGCTAGCAGGGTTTAAAGGGGGGCATCTTGAGAAAGATTTCAGGTTAGAGGAGAGTAGAGTGGAGAGTTTGTAGGTGGGGATCTGAAACAGTGTTAAGAGCTTTGTGACAAAGCACATCAGGTAAGTTGTGAGAGGACAGCACCAGAAGGGGATGATAGAGGTTATCTTGAGGGCCTCTGAGATTAGTAGGGCGGCAGAAGTCAAGACCTTTAGACAGAGTGGCCATCCCTGCTATATGGAGTCTAGTTGTTTTGATAGGTAAGTGACAGGTACTATCTGGTCCCTGGCTGGCTGAGCTAGGTGCACTAAATCCTGGTTTTTTATGCTATGCAGATATAGAAAAAAGGGTTTATTTAGATTTTGCAGCCCCAAGGCAGGTTCCTGGCTCAGGTCTTGCTTTAAATCATTAAAGGCTCTGGATAGATCAGGGTCAGAGGGAATTAGGTCAGTAAGGTTTCCTTTTGTGGCTTCAAAAGGGGGTGTGGATATAAGGGAAAATTTAGATACCCAGGATCTGAAGTACCTAGGAAAGAGAAAAGGCCCTCTTTTGTGTCTGGAAAAGGAACAGAAATGAAAGCCTTTTTCCAAGACAAAGGGATTTCTTTTGTTGTAGGAGTGATTATTAAGCCAAGATATGTGGCCCTTTGAGTGATCAATTGAGCCTTTTTTTGTGTGAAACCCTATATACACAGGTGGCCAGGAAATTTAGTAACTGAGTAGTATGAGTTATGTAGTCTTGCCGGGTTGGACTACCTGTAGCAATAGATAATCAACATATTGGATAAAAATGCTAGGATTTAGGGTAAGTCTTTTCAAGTCTGATTGAAGGGCCTGAGTAAAGAAGTGGGGACTGTTGTGGAGGCCTTGAGGGAGGACTGTCCAGGTATGTTGCTGGGCATGTCCAGTGTTGGGATCTGTCCAGATAAAGGTGAATAATTGTTGTGAGGATGGGTGTAGAGGATGGAGGGATGTGGGATAAGAGAGTATAGGGATTAGGCACTCCTGGGTGGGTGGGGATTATGGCTTCATTTACATGATGGAGGTCCTGTACTAAGTGAAAGGAGCCATCTTATATTTTCATAGGAAGGATGGGATATTATGGGGAGAATCAGTAGGGATTAGGAGTTGGGCAGAGAGAAGTCAGGCTTAATGGGTATTGGGAAATGGTGATAGAGCAAGAAGGATCCTTCAACAAAACTTTTATTAGTGTATGATGGATGGCTATTTTTGGAGATTTTGTGTCCCATATTTCTGGATTCATTTGGGCATGGATGCTTTGGCGGATGTTATCTCCCACTTGTTCTAGTGGGGTAGGTAAGTGTAAAAGAAGATAAGGATAACTTTCTGTAAAGTTATTTAGTCATATGGAAATATCTAATTTGTGAAGTAAGTCCTTGCCCATAAGGGGTATAGGACATTGTGGAATCACCAGGAAGGAATGGAGAAGGGAGGTCTTTCCAAAATGGCAAAATAGGGGTGGAGTCTTCTTGAGGTTTTCTGGGATTCCTTTTACTCCAACAACAAAGACAGAGGAGGGGAGCAAAGGTCCAGAGAATTCTGTTAAAGCAGATAAACTCACCCCAGTATCCAGAAGAAAGGATATAATCTTACCAGACACTGTCTCTTTTACCCAAGGTTCCATGGGCTCACCAGTGGTGTGGGTGGCAGACTCTGGGCCCCGTCAATCAGCAGCTGATAAAGATATTAGAGAAGAAAGATCCTGAGGAGGTGGCCTGGGGGCCTGAGCATGGGATGTACTTGAACGAGGAGGGTGTCCTCACTGAGGGCACTCCCACTTCCAGTGACCCCCTTGTCTACATGTTGGACAAGGCCCCTTTGGTGGCCATGGATTATGGCATTCCTTAGCCTAATGTCTGCCTTTGCCACAATGGAAACAGTTGCCCGGGGGAGGGGGGCTGTCTGAAGAGGGCCCCTCCCACCTCTGGACTATGGAGGCGAGCATGTGTTACTTCAGGCACAAATTCCTTTCTCTTTGGTTTTGTTGTTCCTTCTCCCTGTTGTTAAAGACCTTAAAGGCTGCCTTTAGGAGGACCTCTTCAGTGGTCTGAGGACCCTCTTCCACCTGCCGTAACTTTTTTCATATATAAGGAGCAGATTGTGAAATAAAAGATAGATGTAAAAACATCTTACCTCCTGTGGATTGGGGGTCCTTATTGGTATATTTAAGCATTGTCTCTCAGAGGTGAGACAGGAAGACAGCAGGGTTCTCATTTGACTCCTACATCACCTCTCTAAGCTGGTCATAATTTACTGCTTTCTGGACATTTTTGTCCATTCTTGTCAAAAGGCAAGAGATCCTATGGTTTCTACTGTTACGAGAGTCATCTCCCTGTTGGTAAGTCCAACTCCACGTGTGTCCATCTCCCGGACCAGAACTCACAGTTGGACTTCACAGTGCCCACAATGGTGGTTTCAGGCATCTGCTGGGGGTCTTGGAAAATATCCCTTGAAGATAAATGGAAAATACTACTGTATTGCTAGACTTACAGGAAAAGTGTTTGTAAATGTTATGTATGGGTTAAGAAAATTTGAGCAGGGTGTAGTGGTGCACACCTACAGTCCCAGTACTTGGGAGACTGAGAGGAGTATCACAGGTTCAAGGACAGTTTCAGCAACTTAGTGAGACTTTCAGCAATCTAACAAGACCCACTTCAAAACAAAAAATAAAAAGGGCTGAGAATGTAGCTCACAGATAGAATGTCCCTGGATTCAATCCCAAGTACCACAAAAAAAGGAAGAAAGAAAATCTGTATAAAAGATACTTCTACTACTTCTCAGTTAATATGTTGTTAAAGCCTTAACGAAAAAAAAAGAAGGAAGAAAGAAACTCTGTATAAAAGACACTTCTACTACCTCTCAGTTAATATGTTGGTAATGCCTTCTTGACCCCACTAAGATCTTCTTTGTCTTCTGTTGTTTACCTAGTTCTATGCTGTTCCTTTAGATTCTGTGGTCCATGATGAACCATAACAACACATCTCAATCTATGCTAGAACAGCTGACTCTGGATATCAGAGCATTTGCACTGATTTTTGTGAAGTCTCACTTTTTGGCTGTAATTTGGCAAAGTTCACTCACATTTTTTTCACCAAATGTGTCTCTAAAATCTTGGCTATATTTGTTGCAATTTTCCTATTGGACAGATATGGTCTTCCCTTGTTACTGCTTTGCCTTGTGCCACTTACCTGCGATTTGAAAGTTACTATTTTATGACCTCCCCTCTCTTTTACTTTTTCCTACAATAGTAGTAAACTTTTAGCAGCATATCTGGTTTTTCATGATTAAAAAAACTGCTTAGATGAGCGCTACTTGAAAAAATCATTCCAGAGTATAGAAATAATTGACTCTCTAATTACTCCTGGACTCTCCATTCTTTCCTAGATTATGAACTCTTTGGGGACTGGATGTGAGTCTTCCTATATATATCTGGCACTTAATGCATTGCTTAGTAAGTAAAAGGTGTTTCTAGGTTAGGTTTGTTGAGTGGTGAATGAGCATCATCCCTATGTATCTTTTCCACTTGTAAGTTTATCAGTCACCCAACTTGTAGACAATGAATCAGATAAGCTTTTTGGATTTCTTTTTCTAGCTGTTCTATCCCATGATGCCATACATACCTTAATCACCAATATGCATACAGATATTCTGCTCAACTTGAACTCAGACCATGGCATACGGAGTCAAAAGATTCTCTTTCTGAAACATAAAAGTTATTATTTTTCCTTCAGAATGATCTTCTGGGCAACTACACATAGGTTTTTTTAATATGGTCTTAAATGCCTCTATTGGATAATCATATCAAACATGATTTTTTTTTCAAAATCACAATTCTACAAATGGCTGCAGAATCACTAGCAGATAGTATTTACAGTTAGGGTATGATGGTGTTTTTAATGTGAATGAACTCTTTAAATAGCCATGGCTGGCCAGTTTGGTATTTACAGTCCGTGGCATTTCCAGAGAGAAAAGTCTTTGTTTGCTGATTGTCTGGCAGTTTGGTTTCTTCAGACAAGTTAAACATCACCTATCGTTCAGCAGCAAGCACACACCATGTACAGTGCCTGAGATACTACTATTAGAGGATCATTGATTATCCTTTTAATGTTTTTAAGGTCAAGGAAAAGTCTGGCTGGGATTGTGCCACAGATAGCAAACTACATCCTTAGTGGAAAGGTTTTCTAATACCTTTTCTTGCTTCAGCAGTGATGTACTATGTGCTACAGGCTTGCTATTCCTCTTTAGCAGGTCATATATTTTCTTTTATGCTCAGCTAAGTATAGCCAAGATCAATTTTTAAATTGTACTGCCATATTATCCTTATCCACCATTCGAGAGTCAGTGCATAATTGTTTTCTATTTTTTTAAAAGCCCTTTAGTTATATAACTTGGGAGGGAAGGAGAGATAGGACATACTTTATCTCCCTGAAATGTTAGGTTATAGATTAAAATTAAATCAAATTATGTGTGTAAAAACTCCATATTCTAGAGGAAAAGACCTATTTTATATTTGTAGGGTATGTAAAAGAAGAAAAGTAAGGAAAATAGAATAACCATAAAGACTAAGTATGGAAAAATTAACTCTAGAAGAACTACTAGTTTTTCTATTTTAACTCAAACATTAACACTAATGGCATAAAACCATTTAAGACATACAAAACAAGGAAAGAATATAATGAGAAAAATAAAATTTATTACTGTTACATTATTAAAAATTTCTCTAGTTTAGATATTGTATTTTTATTTGTAGACTTGCTATAATTTGTAGTGGTTTGTCCCTCAAGGGTTCATATGCAGAAGGCCTCATCCTCAGAGTGGTGATATTGGGAGGTGCTGTAACCTTTGTTGGGGGCCCTGTTCTCAGGATGCACTAATGTTGTTCTTGTGAAATGAGTTAGTTGTTATGAAAGTGAGTTGTTATAAAAGAGCAAGGCTGACCTCTGAATCTCTCTGGCTTCCTGCCTCACCATGGGATCCTCCCCTTCTGTATGCAGCCGTTTTTCCTTCGTCTTCTCAGCCATGTTGTAATGCAGCCAGTGGGCCCCTCACCAGGGGCCAAGCAGATGGGGCCACCTGATCTTGGACTTTTATCCTTCAAAACTGTGAGCTAAATAAACATCTTTTCTTGATAAAGTTCCCAGTTTCAGGTATTTTGTTAAAGCAACAAAATCTAGAGTAATATCAAGATGTAACCAGTGGAGTAAACTGGGTGAAGAATACCTGAAACTTTTCTGTACTATTTTTGCAACTGCACATTCCCATTTTTCGGTACTATTATTTTTAAATGAAAAGTTAAAAGTAAGAATCACATTTTTGGATATCAAAAGACAAAATATGACATTGATTATGTCATGTATTTTTCTCAATATAATTATGCTTTCTGTGTTCTGAGAAGTTTCTTACTTTGCAGTTTTTCCACAGAATATGAAATCAAATCATTTGAAATTAGTTGAAGAACCAGAAGATATTCAATATAAATTGGTCATATTGATAAATAAGTTCAAGTCATGCTATTTTCTTTTTAACAACTACAAAAGAGTTTCTAGTAATAGTGGTCTGCTTTGAATAAATGTGTGAAAGAAAGTAAATGATTTTCATAATCCCTAGAACAATGAGGAAAAGAACGAATAAATTGAAACTCATGAAAGCATTAATGAGAAGAAAATTTTACAAAAATAAAATCCTATTGTAGAGCAATTTGTTCCACTGAATATTAGAGCAATAATATGTTTATAGAATGATTCAGATGAGCATGTTTAGGAAAACTACCCTTAATATGCTTTCAATTTTTTCATAGCATTAATGTTTAAGTTATCAAAAAAGAAAAATTACATATATTAAATTCAGAGATGTACAAAATATGACAAATGAACCTAAAGAAAGCAAAACAAGTTAAATTCATAAATGTGAATGCAAAATGCAGTATAATTAATAACTAAAACCAAGACATTCTTTTTTTTTTGCGGTACCGGGGATTGAACCCAGGGACGTTCTACCTCCGCGCTACACCACCGGCCCTTTTTTTTTTTATACTTTATTTTGAAACTGGGTCTCACGAAGTTGCAGAGGGCCTCACTAGGTAGAGAGAGAGAGAGACAGGGAGAGAGAGAGAGAGAGAGAGAGAGAGAGAGCTGAGGCTGGCCGCGAACCCGGATCCTCAGGTCTCCGCCTCCCAAAGTACTGGGATTACAAGCGTGCGCCACCACACCCGGCTCAAGACATTCTTAAAGTAAACATAAACGGCTAAAACACTGGAACATACTGACTGCAAAGATCATTAGGAAGTGTGACACGTAAAAACAGGCAGAGAAATCCTGAAAAACCATGAAAAGAACTGACTACCTCAGTCAAATAGCAATAACACATAATAAAATGTAGCAATAGTTTAAATATGTGTTCTGGTTGCATTAAAAGCATTTTTGTTTAACTGAATAGAGAAGACAGTGACATATTCTTTTTAAAAAGAAATGTAATGTATGATAAATTTGGTGTTTCGATTAGTAGTGAAAAGTCAGTTTACTGGATACATATATATGTTCATATTCTTATAGCAGCTCGTTAGCCATGTGAAGCCACATAAATTTCACCTTTACCTTACTCTGTAAGCCAAAATATATCCCATATGTTGCATCAATTTAAATATAAAATAGTACAGCCATGAAAATAGTAAAAGAAAAAGGAAGGAGCTTTAATGTTCTTGGAATGATATATTTGAAGCCATAAACAAACAATAAAACTGATCATGTAAAAAGTAGATGCTTCTATATAGCAAAATTGATCAAAAACAAAGGCAAAAGTCGAAGCAGGAAAATTATTTGCAATGCATTTTGCAGATAAATGGCTCATATTCTGAAAAGAAAGGCCTTTCACAATCTGACCCAGAGCTTCCCTGCCAACAACAATTTTTAACAAACTTGCCCTTCCCTGCTCCTGTCATCCCACTACTCCTTGCTGTCATTAAACATTCAAATACCCTCTCATCTCACAGCTTTGGAATTGCTATTGCTTCCAACTAGAATGTGCTTCTTTCAGATATTGGCAAAGCAGGTACCCTTCTACGTCTTAGCTTCTCCCTAAGTGCCCCTTCCTCCTTGGGCACTGGCCTTATCTGGATACCCACAGTAGAACCCTCAAAGCTCTGTGTTTTCTTCTGTGTCTGTTGTTTCTACAGCACTATTACTGCTTGACAGGACTTTATTTATTTATTTATTTATTCGTCATCAATTTTTCTAACAAGTCTCAAAGTTCTTGGGAATAGGGACATCATGCTTTTACTTATCACAGTGAAAAATATAAATTTTGATGGCACACAATTTTAGAAGATGTGGAAAAGCATAACATTTCTTTAGAGAAGGATGTAGAATGCTCTCTCTACCTTTGAATAATTACAGATCTAAGATTTCATCCAACTGATATACTCACATTTTTATGTTAAATATATGTGAATTATAGTACTGTCAGTACTATTAATAAAATAAATACAACAAAAATGTCTTTTCAGGGCTAGCTGACAAATTACTGAGCATCAAAAATAGTATATTAAACACTATTTATGAAGAATAAAGCAGATTCATAATTGTGGTATGAAAAGTGACTGAGGTGAAACAAGAAAATTAATTTAAAAATCCACAATATGAGCGGGGCTTGGTGGTGCATGCCTGTAATCCCAGTACTTGGGAAGCTGAGACAGGAACATCGCAGGTTCAAGGCCAGCCTCAGCAAATTAGTGAGACTCTCAGCAGCCTAGTGAGACCCTGTTTCAAAAAAATAAATAAATAAAAAAGAGCTGGAGGTATAACTCAGAAGTAGAATGCCCATGACGTAATTTGCTTTCATGTGTATAGAGCACAAATAATTCTTTTTAAAAATTGATAGTTACTACCTTGCAGGTAATAGAACAAGATGTATAAAGTGAGAGGTAGATCCAATTTCAATATGTCTCTTTGTGCTGTTATATTTTATTTTATCACATTCTGTGTCATTACAACAATATTAAGCAACCACAGTGAAAAAGAGAGGCAGGGAGAGGGTGTATGCATGCTCATCCTGAAGATGTATAAAGTGATGCTACAAGGTATTTTTTCTCCAAATTATTACTCCTTCAAAGATACTTTGAAATTCCTTTGATGTCCATAACCTTTCTATTTCTAATTGTTATCCACTTAAATTTATGCTTAGGATTATTTAAACACAGCTGTGTGTGTGTGTGTGTGTGTGTGTGTGTGTGTGTGTGTGTGTATACCCTTGGTACCAGGGATTGAACCTAGGGGCATTCTACCTCCTAACTACATACCCAGCCTTTTTTATTTTTTTATTTTGAAACAGGATCTTGCTAAGTTGCTGAGGGTCTCGCTAAATTGTGTAGGCTGTCCTGGAACTTGTGATCCTCCTGTCTCAGCCTCCCAAGTAATGGGATTACAGGAGTGCTTTACCACGTCTGGCTTAAACAGCTTTCTGATGGTAGTCTTGCTTCTAGTCCATTTAACTCATTCGAGTTTCCTAATACTCTATTTCATTCCTGTGCTAAAGCTTCTTAAATGATTCAAAGGATAGAGTCTCAAATACTTGGTCACTAAAAGCCTTTAAAATTTTGAGTATTATAACCAGGTTACCCTGTTCACAGACAATTAGAGGAAAATGGCATTGAAGGCCTTGCACTAGATCTATTCACTGGAAGTGGGCCAAAGGCTAGAGGAACTGAATGAGAAGCAGCCATAAATGCCAAGTGCAGCAATGCATGCCTGTAATCCCTAAGAAAGGAGGATCGCAGGTTAGAGGACAGCATCAGCACAGCAAGACCCTCAACAACTTAGAGAGACCCTGTTTCAGGATAAAAAAAAAATATAAAGGGCTGGGGAGTGTAGCTTGGAGTTAGAATGCCTCTGGGTTCAATATCCAGTACCAAAAAAAAAAAAAAAGACATTCAGACCACAATGCCCAACCTGGTTTTCCTCCTGCCCATGAAACAACAACAAACCCCAGGCCAGGGCTCAGAGTGAAGGCGTGGAGGGAACAGAGAAGCAATCCAGACAAACTGTTCATTCTGAAACAGCAGTTAAGGAGGGAGGAAGCTTTCAATACATTCATGGGTTTGTTCCAATACATGGTGGAGAATCAAAACAGAAAGTCCAGGCCAGCATGGTGGCGCATACCTGTATCCCAGTATTTGGAAGGCCAAGACAGGAGGATTACAGGTTTGAGGCCAGCCTCAGCAACTTAGTGAGGCCCTCTGCAACTTAGCAATACCTTGTTTCAAAATAAAAAATAAAAATAGGTCTTACGAGATCGGCTGCATTCAGGTGGTAGCCACTATGAAGATCAGTGTGGAGATTCCTTAGAAAATTGGGAATGGATCCAGCATATGATCCTGTTATACCACTCCTGGGTATACTTTCAAAGGGACTGAAATCAGAACATTATAGTAATACATACATAGCCATGTTTATAGAACAATTCACAATAACCAAATTATGCAACCAACCTAGATGTCCATCAACAGATGAATGGATTACAAAATTATGGGATATACACACAATGAAATTCTACTTAGCAATAAAGAACAAAGCAATATCATTTGCAAGAAAATGGATGGACCTGGAGAACATTATGTTAAGTCAGACTAGCCAATCACAGAAAGTGAAAGATCATATGTTTTCTCTCATATGCAGAAGCTAGGGAGTAATCAGGATACCAGAAGGACTTCAGATAATGGAGGAGAAACTCCAGGGGAGCCAGGGAGGTGGTCTAGAGGAAGGGGACTGGGAGAGGGAGGCTCAATGAAGGAATCACTTCCACTGACATTGTGTACATATGTGAGAATACCTGGTGTCAATCTCAGTAGCTTTATGGGGAAAGGGGGAGTGGGGAAGGAGCCGGGGGAAAGCCCACCAAGTGCTGTGTGCATGTATGTCACTATCACTATGAACTACATTATGGTGTGAGACTACAATGCACCAATAAAAAAATAAAAATAAAAATAAAAAATAAAAAAGGACTGGGGGATGTAGTTCAGAGTTAGAATGACCCTGGGTTCAACCCCCCAGTATCACAAAACAAACAAAACAAAATAGGAAATCCAAGAATCTTAGCAGACAGCCAGAAGAAAACTCAGTTTAGAAATAAACAGTATATTTGGCTAGCACATCAAAAATTTTTAATATTTTTCTTCTATGCTTATATATAATACATTTCTAGCTGATATTTATCTGAAAGTGAGTTACTATGCAATAGGTGCTTTGCATGCATTCTCTCATTTCAATCCTCAAAATAATCTTTTGAGGTAAGAAATACTATTATCATCAGTTTATAGTTTCAGTATAGGAACCCCCACGCCGTATGGGCCCGGAGCGAGGAGAGGGATCTTACCCGAGTGGGTTGCTGGTTTCTCGGAGGATGGGAAATTAAGGGACCACATTAGGAGGTGATATGCGGTTGGAAGAGCAAGATTAATAGTGTGATGGGGTATGTACGATGACCCATTTAATGTGCTATGTCCGATTTATAACCTAATGTTTCATGTAAGATATATAGGTTGACTGTACTAAGTCATATTCATGTTGAAGATGCGTTATGTGGGTGTTGAGATTAATGTTATATGTACGGTTGGTTGATATGTACTTGATTAATATTCGTGGGGTAATAATTCGTGGGGGATTGCAGAACAGAAAAAGTAAGTGGTGTGCCCACGGTGACACTTTTAGTATATGACAATGCTGGTGTTTGTGGACAGGTTTTACTGACACCACTGTATGCTCTAGACTATTAGGTGCTTTCTTCTACTTCTCTTGTTTTACTTCTCTTGCATATTCCAAGTACTACACAACTACAAATATACTGAGAAACAGAGAAATCAGAATCCAGCTGTATTGCTTATCCATGTGGTGTGGTTGCTTTTCTGAATAGGCTTAGAGACTAGATATGTATTTTTTTCAGAGAATGACTAAGTCTTTGAGCAGCAGCTATTTGTTTTTTGAACTCTCTCTTGCCCTCAGCCCAGTTCATGCCCTTGGCTAGACAATTTCCTCCAGTGTATGCTGTTTGGCAGGATGTATTCATTTCTTTTTGATTGGCCTACTTATCACTTGCTAATATTCAAATAAATAATTTATTTTTGTTACTTTGCCCATCTTATCTATTTTATAGAACAATCTATTCTAGGTAATGAACAATGACGATGTTTACAAAGAAAGTTTATCTCTGGCTCATTCACCAAAGGCAAAGGCATCAATTTTTCTTTCAGTTTGTGATGTCAAAACACTTAAAAATAGAAAAAAAAGAAAGGTAGTTTGGTAATGTTTATTTCATTTGCTCTTATTTAACACTCTAATAAGAAAGGAGATATTTTCTGTCTTTACTGTGGAGGGCTCTGCATTTTAAAACTGTTTTCAATATTTACCTCATAGATGGGAAAATATTTTAGCTATGATTTATACTCCTAACAATTATAATCTATTAAGACTCCAACCTAACCATTTCATTACACTGGATTATTTCGTTTTAGTCTGCTGAGCATTACTGTTGCTTTTAATGTCATTGGCTTTTATATCCTTATAATGAGCTTCTTTATTTTACTACACGAAATTGTCCTTTCACTGATGTGCTGCGGTAGATACCTACAACAGAGGATCATCAAAATAAAATGAGGTTTTGTGAGTCAACCTTCATGTTTTGATTTCCTCAGCGATTCTGTTATCTCTCTCTCTGGCTGCAGGTGGTTTTGTAGATAAACAATTGGATTAATTCAGAAGCCTTAGCGCTCCTTACCTAATACACATTCAAGGTTGATACTATTAAGGACTCATTCTCTTATAGATGGAGAAGGCTAATATAAGCATAGTCAAGTTAACTAAAAAATTCTGTTTCAAAAAATAAAAAAAGCAAAAGCAAATGAGGAAATATTCGTGAATGGGGAAACATAAGAAGGGAATAGGAGCTGCACAGAATTATGCAACAAAATGGTAAGTTTGAAACTGGCTTAAGGGGCATCGAGAGTCATTAGGAGGTTTGGGGGAAGAAAAGAGATGGTCAAGAGAGGGTAAAAGAGTAGCAGAAAATTATTTTACTTATTACTTTCTCTATCCCACCCCCAACAACAACAAAAATGGATTGTTGGCATGACTGCTATTGGGTTCTCTTTGCCATATTATCATACCCAGACAAATATTTCCAGATTTGGAGACCAATCAAAATCATTCTCCAGAATGAAAACTGGTTCCTAATCAGTTGAGTGCACACACATTTCGGGCCCCTCTTTTACTTTCCTGTTGTGATAGAAGACCCTGAAATTTAGAGTACAGGAAAAGGAATTGGCTTTGGATTGGTAAAGGAACAAGTTATAGTTTGTGTATGGAAAGAGCACAAGGAATGTGTGTGGGTTAAGATAGATTCTTGCTTAAAGAGTAATGAAGTATACTTGTAATCTTGTAAACATTCCTACAAGGTATTTTCTATTTTCTTTAAAGAAAATAGAAAAGTGCTCAACTATACACCAAAGTGGCTTTAAAGATTTAGAAGAGTGGGGACAAATGGAGAAAACATCAAAGCCAAGGTGATTAGAGGAGAATTTTATCAAGGAAAAATAAAAATATTTTTAGTTTTTCAAGAACACTATTGGCGTCTACAATGACTTCTATATGGTAACACTCATATCTAGGTTTGAATTTTCCAAAGTAGTGATCAGGAGTGGGGAAATAGAAAAGACAGACACATGGAGAAATGTGAGAATTGATGTTATTGAATATAATCTGGCTGAACTGATGAAACATTATTCTAGGGTGGAAGGAAGATGTACAGAAGGAGTGGAATGGGGAGGGCGGTGGAGAGGAGGAGGATGGCAGTGAAATGCTGGAGGAACATGTGGAGCCAAAATGAAATCTCTGAAAATTCCTCCATAAAAGCAATGAGCAAGCTGGCCATGAACCCTCCCAGAATCCAACTCTTCCAGAACTCTACAAAGGCTTGCAGTCACCAGACGGCATATATTCAAAACAAGTGGCTGACTCGTAGTAAGACCACTGGCCTTTGTGGCATTTTTTTCTTTCTCTATTCCCCTCCTTGCTCTCCAGCTCCAGGGTAGTCTTGAAAAACCACAGATGACATTTGCAATGAAATGTGGCAATGAGGCAGTCACTGAAGAGAGCAGGAGAGGGCAGGAGTTCCTTCAATGACGTTCCCAAAGAGTGGCCAGAATCTGACCACTCCCGTGATTCCCTGGAAGGTCCCACTTGCAAAGCTACAAGGACTTACGAGTGTTCAGCCCAAATGAGCAGCCTTTTCTCCCTCGGGGTGGAGAGGGGAACACTTGTCATAAAAACTACATGAAGTGGTTTTAAATTTTGGTCTCCTGAGACTTTTGAGGCAGAGGATAACTGTCCTGGTAAACAACAGTATAAACAAAAAGCATTAAAAAAAGCTGAAAATACAATGTCTAGAGGGCTTGGAGACATTCTGCAATATTACTGGAGACTTAGAAAGCCACAAACACACAGAAAGCTCATACCGCAGCAGGATTCTTGCCTTCTTGGGAAAGAGAAAAGAAGGCCCACACTCATCTCCGGCTGAGCTTGTGGTTCTGCGCTATCAGAAAGTGAAGGCAAAAGCAGATTGACAAATACCCGGCTGAGTGTTGAAGGTATGCCCCAAATACACACCGAGACCCTCAGCAAAGGAGGATTGTATTTTTACCAAAAATCAGTTATTCATATATATATATTGATATCTGCTTCCATACTCTGCTATGTCCCATTGATCTATATGTCTATCTTCACATCAATAACACACTGTTCTGATTATTACATGCTATGGACTGTTTGTGCCCCCTCCCCGCCATTCATTAGTTGAAATCTAAGTTCCAAGGCAATAGTATTAAGAAGTCAGGCCTTTGGAAGGTGAGGAAGTCACAAAGATGGAGCCTTCACAAAGAGGATTAGTGCTCTTATAAGAAGAGGCCTTAGAGCTGGCGTGCACGCACTCTCCCATGTGAGGGTATAACAGTAAGTCAGCGGTCTGTCACACGGAGGAAGAGAGCCCTCAACAGAACCTGAGCGGGCCAACACCCTGATCTCAGCCTTCCAGCCTCCAGAACCATGAGAAATAAATTTCTGTTGTTTACAAGTCACTCATTCTGTGGCACTTTGTTGTCGCAGTCCAAACTAAGATATTGTCGATTTGTAAACTTTTCTTCTTCTTTTGCAAAGGCTTTTTGTTGTTGTTATTTAAATACGACAGTTTTCAGTTGTATTTTCAGTTCTTTGTGAATTTAGAACCACCTTGTCAAATTCTATAAAATAGGCTGGGCGTGGTGGCACATGCTTCTAATCCCAGTACCTGGGAGGCTGAAACAAGAGGATCGCAGGTTCATGGCCAGCCTCAGCAACTTGTGAGGCCCTCTACAACCTAGCAAGACCGTTTCCAAATAAAGAATAAAATTGGGCTGGGGGTGTAGCTCGGAGGTAGAATGCCCCAGGTTCAATCTCCAGTACCACCACACACACACACAAAAAAAATTGTATAAAATAATGTTTTTTTCTCATAAGGATTACATTGAATAAATAGCTCAGTTTGTGAAGAACTGATATTTTAACAATTTGGGACTTCTGGCTAATGAACAAGGAATGCGTCTCCATTCATTCAGGCTTTTAAAACTATTTCTGAGCAACATTTTGCAGTTCTCAGTGTTCAAGTCATGCCCATATTTTATAAGATTTATCCCTAAGTATTTTATCTTTATACCAATTTAAGTGGTACTTTTCTGTTTTAGTCTCATACTGTGCATCATAAGTATATACGAATACAATTGATTGTGCATATAGATCTTGCATCCAGCAAATCTTGCTAAATTCATTTATGAGTTCTAGTAGTTCTTTTATACATTCCATTGGATTTTCTTTTTTTTTTTTTTTTTGTACTGGGGATTGAACCCAGGGGCATTCTACTTCTGAGCTATACCCCCAGCCCTATTTTTACTTTTATTTTGAAACAGGGTCTTACTAAGTCGATGAGAGTCTCACTATTTGCTAAGGCTGTCCTCGAACCTGTGATCTTCCTATCTCAGCCTCCCAAATACTGGGATTACAAACGTGTGCCACTCCACTACGCCCAGCTTCTATTGGATTTTCTACATCAAAGATCATGACATCTGTGAGTCAAAACAGGTTTTTTTTTTTTTTTTTTTGCGGTACCGGGGATTGAACGCAGGGGCGTTCTACCTCCGCGCTACACCCCCGGCCCTATTTTTTTATACTTTATTTTGAAACCGGGTCTCATGAAGTTGCGGAGGGCCTCACTAAGTAGCAGTTTTTTTTTAAGACATTGTCTTCTTTAGACTGAGGAAGTACTGGTTTCTTTTACATTAGCTGAGTGGTTTTTGTTGAATTTTTAATTAGGAGTGACTACTTAATTTTGTTAGATGACTTTCAGTGTTTATTAAGATGATAATAGACATAAAGAGTGTAACAGTTGAAATAATGCTATGAATATATACAAAATTGCTTATTCCAAATTCCAATCTCAAGGAAATGTACGGGGAGGGGGAGGCAGGGAGTGGGACCTGGAAGGAAGTGCTCTAAGAGTTACATGCATGTATGTTTCTATCACTCTATACCCCAATATGATGTATAATTACAATGCACTAAATAAAAGTATAAAAAAGATAATAATACATATTTTTATTTTTTAGTCATTTAATATGCTGAATTATGTAGATTAACTTTTGAGTGTCAGAGCAGCCTTTTATTGTTGGAATAAACCTCACTTTGTCATGCGATAATTATCTTTTTATATATATCTGGAGTTGAGTTTCCAATGTTTTGATGAGGATTTTGTTGGTGGTTTCCATGAAGCACACTGGTCTATAATTTTTTTCTTATAATTGCTTTACTAGTTGTAAATGTGTAGTGCTGACCTTAAATAATGAAATGTGATATATTCCTATATCTTCAGTTTTCTGGAAAATTTGTGTAGAATTGGCATAAATTTTTTACTAAATATTTGGTAGAATTTACCTATAAAGTCATCTGGGATGGAAGTTTTACTAGTAGAAAAGTTTCCACCTAAAAATGCAATATATTTGTTAAATAGAAGGCTATTCTTATTTATTTGTCTTGAGTGAACTTTGGTAGTTTGGGCCTTCGAAGAAATTTGTCTGTTTCACCTAGGTTGTTGTATTTATTCCCATAAAGTTGTTCATAATGTTCCATTATTGTCCTTTAAAGCTGTAAACACTACTCTGCAAACTTTATTTTCATCACTCCTTTAGGAGTCTTTTTTCCCCATCAATATCCCCCTTTTTTATACATTTATTGGTTCATTATGGTTTCACATCCTAATGTAGTTCATAGTGATAGTGAGCCTTTTAAGACTTTTTTCCTAATTGTTCCAAAAAAATCTTAATTCCATAACTGTATTTAATGTATATAAGTTGATAGCTTTGAATGTATGCATATACATGTAAAACCATTACCACATCAAGCAAATAAGTATGTCTCACCTGCAGAAGTTTCCATTTGTATTTCACCTGTTCTTTGATTTTTACAAATTTTTTCAGTATACAACAGTATTGTTAACTATAGACACTATGAGATCTGTTGTTACTCGTCTTGTATAACTAAAATGCTATACTTGTTGAAGTCTGATTCCCCTCACCCCAGCCCTGGGCAACCGCCATTCTACTCCTTGCTTCAATGAGTCTGACTGTTTCAGAAACCTCATGTACATGGGATAATGCAGCTTTTGTCTTTCTATGACTGACTTATTTTACTTAGCATAATGTAAAGGAATCCTGCCATTTGTGACAACATGGAAGAAACATAGAAATATATGTAAATAAAATCAACTCCTTCTAAGATGGTAAGTTTCTGTTACAGGAGGTATTAAATCTACAGGTATATTGTGCTTATCAACTTTCTATAACATATCTTATACTACCTTATCTTACAATTATATTATAACATATTATATATGACACTACATGATCTTATATTATGATAATAGGCAGGTTTTTATTCAATGCTCACATGCTACAGTTTTTAACTAGTTTCTACTATTATTAGATAGTCCTTTTAACATTGAAATGGGAAATTTTTCAAACAAATTATTTGGGTTTTCCAATGATAATAAAAATAATGTGCATTTGCTTTTTTATGAGCTTTATATTTAGTTTTTCCTTTTTTTCTCTGATCTTAAATTTACTATGTGTTGTCTTATTAAATATTCTATTTATATTCCCTCTGTAGTTTTTCTCAGGCTTATTGTGTTATTAATTTCTTCAGTGATTCTAATCATTCATTGAACATTTTTTAGAGTACAGAATTCATTAAACTAAGAAACTAATTGCAAAAGTGTCTTGTTAGATGGCATATATATAATATATTAAAGAATAGATTATTTTATATAAGTTATAAATCTATACATGGAAGAGTAGTACTCTCTTTTCTCCAAGAACTCTTTATACTTCCTATTACATTCACCAGTAGATTACAACAGTGATCGAATGCTTATCAGGGGCCACAGAAAATAATAATGTCATAAAAATTTAAAAGTATAATAACCGTACCTTCACATTGTTCTTTAGCACTTACAGAATACTTTTATAACTTCTTTTAATTGATTGTCATAAAAACACTCTAGAGCAGTATGATGATATCCTTCTTTGAAAAAATATACATGATGACTCCAAAGTTAGAATGACTACAATTCCCATCAGGCTTCCTGGGGAAGGTTGGAACATGTGAGTAAGGAGGATGCACGAAAGCTTGCCATCCACAATCCTAGATGCTAGTTTTCATGCTCACTTCCATTATTCCTAGAGATTAGTTCCTGTGTCTAGCACCCAAAATGTTTGTAGCTGTTTCAGCAAAAGATAAATAATATATATTTTTACTCTTATATGTTTTCTAGCCATTGTTATAAAGGAGGAAGATAATACAAAGCTTTCTCCACTGTCGTAAGTCCAACTGAAAGTTGATTTTATCACCTTCTCCTTGCTTAGAAATTGGAGAAGAAATTTCACCACCTGTTTGGGTTAAATGATGAAAAAGTGGCTGAAGCTCATTTAGATAAGTCAATTTTCGAGTTCTACAGAAAATCTAAATCTAAACCAAACAAAGAAATTATTGGGGTTTTAGGGTCTCAGGACCAAAGTTCTATATGTCACAACACTATCAGAATACCTGCTTCTGAATTTTTTTTCTTAGTAGCATGTCAGATATAGAGGCCATTTTCATGGAAAACTATACAGTTAAATATTAAAAAAAAAGATGGCCAGGTGTGGTGGCGCATGCCTGTAATCCCGGTACTTGGGAGTCTGAAACAGAAGGATCACAGGTTCGAGGCCAGCCTAAGCAACTTAGTGAGATCCTGTTTCAATAAATAAATAAATAAATAAATAAATAAATAAATAAATAAATAAGGAAGACTGGGGATGTAGCTTGGAGGTAGAATCCCCCTGGGTTCAATCCCTACTAAAAATAAATAAATAAATAAGTAATTTTAAAAAGTGTATATTGTAAATAGAGGCTCTGCAAATCAAGCACTACTGAAATTAGTATTGTTTCATTTGCATGTGTGAGAAGACATTCGTGCCATCCAATAAGAGAAAACAAAATCTTTCTGTATTGAGGACATGGTGACAGTAAGAGAGACACAGTGAGTATTACCAGAAGAAAAGTTTGCTGGGTGGTAATCTTTGAGAAAATTACTTAGCCTCTGTACCCAAATTTCCCCATTTACAAAATATGAGGATTAAAGGAGTTAGCACTAATAATTTTTTTTTTTTTTGCGGTACCGGGGATTGAACCCAGGGGCATTCTACCTCCGCGCTA